>VXBX01007772.1:0-31836 GCA_013400415.1 Scytalopus superciliaris | reverse complement strand
ATCATCTGTTGTTTTCTAGAGGGACTGCATTACAAAATACTCTACTCACCAAGACATTTACTTAGTTCTTTATTGTGGTAGTATGTCAGAGACAGAACTCCCAGTGCCATGCAAGCCCTCTTTCAACACAACTAGGCCTGTAAAACTCCCAAAAAACCCCAGATATCCTCCCTCTTCATCTTCATAGTAACATCATGAACTATGCTTCCATACAGAACAGAGACACCTAAATCCAACTTCAGTTTTGAAGATTACAGAGTATCTGGGGTCTAAATGAAAAGGTTTTAATAAAAGGGTCTTCATATCAGAGTTCACTAGTAAACCTACTGAAATGCATAACTTTTCACAAAGCTTTTCACCCTCAGAACATGTTATAAGATAACATTCGTAACATACCAGTTTACAAGTTGTAAATTTTGAGGCTGGTGAAAGTTCTTGCTCTGCTTTAAAAGGAGTTGCTGACCAAAGTGAGCAGTCCCTATCTGCTTGTGAAGACAAACTTTTTGAACAGTCCAGCTCAAGTGTGTAAACCTGGCTTGGCAATCAATTAAGCCTATAATAACCTTGGATAGTAAAACTGTCCTTATTTACAGTTTTAGACTTCTGAAATTTGCATCCTCTCACACCTTCCACAATGCATTGCAAAGTGAAAGACAACATTGCAACAAGGTCAGGGAGATACTGTGATATCCTTGCTGAAGTTCTCAAACAGCAGGTAAATGAAAGAAAGACAGTGTCGTCTTCTCTTAAGTTTAAAAAAAAAAATAAATTAGAAATTGTGACAAAAGATTTATCACTGTTTTTTACAAGGGTTATGCATATTTGACATGACTTTTTTAATAGGCTTCTTGCATATCAGTATAATCAGGAATTTACAAAGATAAAACATACACAGACAGAAATTACTTTAGATTCACTCTAAACTGGGAAATTCTGCTTCTGACTGTAGGAATTCACAAAGTGTTTTTATCTTCTCTTCTGGCAGTCAGGAGACCTAGGGGATATATGACAAATTTCCTTATCTGCAACTGTTCTGCAGATGCAGTTCATTTGGAGGACTTTAGCTCAAGGGTGCTGTCTCTCAGCATCACAGTTTAACAATCACTAAACTTTACATCCATTTCCATTAGATCTGTTCAGTGAGCTTCCGAAGTAGAGTTGTCATAGAGCAGAATGCCTGCTATCTAGCAGTATAAAACCCATTAAGATAACTTAGACTTTGGCTGCAGACTATCAGCTTTCCAGAGGCAGTGAACTTTTTGGGTTTTTTTGCAGAGTCTGTCTCTCACAGACACTACAGGTAAAAGATAGTCTCTTCAGCAATTTAGTGAAGGGGGAATGGAAGCTGGCATGGGGGGTGCAGAGAAAAGCCATTGAAATTCCTCTATGTAACACACTATTTCAAGGGTCTGGCTAGTAGACAGAATCACAGGCACACATCCATATATTCTTCTACTGAGTCTGTAATTTTCTGACATCTTTACTGTCATTCAGGAAAAAAAACCAAAAAAACCTGTTGCACTAGTAGTGTTTGCATCTCAAGCAGCTTATCTTTTGGTATCTTCAGCATACCACATTGTGTTTGTTTCTCACATCTCCCAACACCTCTCTCACAAGAATTTCCAGTACAGATCCACCCCTTAAAACATATTCAGAAGTTAATATCTGCCTACAATACCTGCATAAGACTTTCTGTCAAGTGAAGTCTTCTACTCCCCCAAACTATCAATTTATACACCAAGTTTTCAAGTTCCACTTGATTATAAGAATTTCTGTCCCCCCAAAAACATAAGTAAAATGGACAACATGCCCATTAGCCTTCTCATTGCTTTTTCTAGGGCACTTACTGTATGGATGTACATCGCATGCTAGTTGAAGATTCATAATTAAGACAACATCTGATAAAGCTGGATACTGAGGGTCTATCATTTTATACTTGTATTGGCACCACTATCATTATAGTTTCAAAATATTTCATGGAATTTTTCTGCCACTCTGCCAGACATATAAATTCCATATGAACTGGAATCCAAGGCAACAAAATGGTATGCCCCTCTGACATCACTAATGTGTTCTTCTCCATCCCTCTAGGACCAAAATGCAGGCTGCAGTTTGCCTTATCTGGAGGGGCGTGCAGTACACCTGGAAACCATTGCCCCAGGGGTGGAAACACAGTCTCACCATCTCAGTCATGGACTGATCCAAGCAGTACTAGAGAAGGCTGAGGCTCCAGAACATCTGCAGTACATTGATAATATCATCGTATGGGGGGACACAGTAGAAGAGGTTTTTGAGAAAGAGAAGAAAATCATCCAGATTTTCCCGGGAGCTGGTTTTGCCATCAAAAAGATTAAGGTTAAGGGACCTGCCCAAGAGATCCAATTCCTGGGAATGAAGTGGCAAGACAGACATCATCAGATTAAGACAGAAGTCATTGACAAGATCACAGCAATGTCTCCACCAACCAGCAAGAAGGAAACACAAGCCTGGGTGCCATAGGTTTCTGGAGGATGCATATCCCAGAGTACAGCCAGATCGTAAGCCCTCTCTACCTGGTGACCCGAAAAAAGAATGATTTTCATTGGGGTCCTGAACAGCAGCAAGCTTTTGAACAAATAAAACAGGAGATTGCTCATGCTGTAGCCCTTGGGCCAGTCAGGACAGGACCAGACATGAAGACCACGCTCTACTCTGCAGCCAGGAATAATGGTCTTTCCTGGAGCCTTTGGCAGAAGGTGCCTGGTTAGACTCGAGACCACTTGGATTCTGGACCCGAGACTACAGAGGATCCGAAGCCAAATATACTCCAACAGAGAAAGAGATCCTAGCCACTTATGAAGGAGTTCAAGCTGCCTCAGAGATGATTGGCACAGAAGCACAGCTCCTCTTGGCACCCTGACTGACAGTGGTGGTGGATGTTCATGGGATAGACTGCCTGCACGCATCATGCCACTGATTCTACCTGAAGCAAGTGGATTGCTTTGATCACATAGTGTGCCTGTATTAGAAAACCTAATTACTCTGGGGTCCTGGAAATCATCACAAACTGGCCTGAAGGTGAGAACTTTGATGATGAAGAGGAAGAAGAGCAGGTGACATGCAGAGAAAGCTCCGCCATACAATCAGTTGCTGAAAGAGGAAATATGCTGTGCCCTTTTCACTGATGGCTCCTGTCACATTGTAGGGACAAACTGAAAATGGAAAGCAGCTGTATGGAGTCCCACACAACTTGCAGAAGCTACTGAAGGAGTAGACGAGTCAAGTCAACTTGCAGAGTTCAAAGCCATCCAGTTGGTCCTGGACATTGCTGAACAAGAGAAGTGGTCAAGGTTTTGCCTCTCTACTGACTCATGCCTTTCTTCAAGCAGGGGACAAAGAGAGGGAGTCTCTGCATGCCCACGGGATGGGTTCCTTGTGACTGCCATCTTCCCATGTGAGTTTTCTGAATTGGCCTTGCCAGACCTTGGTGTGACTTCTGTGGCTGCGGCCTCCCAAGACACAACATAGAACTGCACCAAAGAGGCAGAGAGAGAGAGTGGACTTGATTCATTTGAAGATTTTGGTTACAGTGTGGCTGTTTGTTCTGTTCTGGTTTTGGTTATATATACAGATCATGCATAGAACTTGAGAGCCCAGTGAGTTAGAAAACACATGTTCCATTCTAAATCCAAAAAGCTGGCCCTTCAATATTAACACTGAAGTGCCAAACTTCCAAATATCAGACAAGCTTCCTTTGTCAATTCCCCAAAATGTGCTCATACCATAATTTCCACAGCAGAAAAGTTGTCAATTAATTCAGCAATGCACACAAACCATATTTTGCAAAAAGACGCACTCTCAACTCACACTGCACTCATAACCTGAGCAGTTAAACCTGTGCACCATAAACTCCCAACTAAAAGGCACAACAGGGTTGTAGTGTGGATGCAACATAAATTGCAACGTGGGCATGCATAGGCCCGCTAATATACAACACACATCCCATGATAAGTTAGCAACTTTCCCAAAGTACAAAAATACTTACAATCAGTATGAAGAAATAGGTAGCTGGAGATGTCAATTCCTTTTCTCACTCCCTAACTTAATCCAAAAGTGAAATCTGTTCCTCAACTGTACTTCATACACAAGAGGTGACATTAAGGTTAAAAATCCCTCCAGATTTTTGAATAAATGCTCAACTGCTAAAATCCAAAAAGTTCTGAGACGGGCAGTAACACCATTTATCATGCTTCCACTGCTGCTTGTGTAAATGCTACATCTACCATAGTCTGCTAGAATGGTGAGGCTGCACAGCCAAGTTGCGCCCAGATACCAGCAAGATCCTTTCAGTAATGGGGAGCAGGCTGTTCCCCTACAACACCTGAGCACATCCACACCCAGCAAGCTTGTCGACTACAACATCTGTCAGACAGGAAAGAGACATTGCCAAGCACAGAGCTTGCAATGTAAATACAGATGCTTAGAGGAGCATAGCCACATGTATCAGGTTTGTATGGAGAGGTTTTGAGGAGTGGGAGAGAGGGGAAGCACTACAAGCGTGGCTGCTGTGGGAAGCTGCGAGAAGTTATCCCTATGTCTGACAAAGCCAGTGCCAGCCAGCTCCAAGACAGACATGTTGCTGTCCAAGTCTGAGGCCATCAGTCACAGTGATAGTGCCTCTGCACTAACATATTTAAGAGGGGGGAAAAGTTACTGTGCAAAAAGAATTGTAGCCAGAGATGAGAGGAGTGAGAATATGTGAGAGAAACAGCTCTGCAGATGTCAAGGTCAGTGAAGGAGGGTGAGGAGGTTCTCCAGGTGCCATAGCAGAGATTCCCCTGCAGCATGTGATGAAGAGCATGGTGAGGCAGGCTGTCCACCTGCAGCCTCTAGAGGACACAACACTGGAGCAGATAAATACCCTGAGAAGGCTGTGACCCTATGGGAAGCCCATGCTGGAGCAGCATCCTGTCAGGATCTGTGAAGAGAGCATCCCATGGAAAGGGACTTGTGTTGGAGCAGTTCATGAGGAACTGTAGCCTGTGGGAAGGAGCCCCTTTGGAGAAGTTTGTAGAGGAATGTCTCCCATGAAAGGAACCCCACTCTGGAGCAGGGGGAAGGAGTCCTTTCCCTGCAAAGGCAGAAGCGGCAAAATCATGTGATGAACTGACCACAACTCTTTTTCTCCATTCCTCTGAACCTCTACAGGGGAAGAGGTAGAGAATTCAGGAGTGAGGCTAAGCCTAAGGAAAAGGGAGGGGTGGGGGGAAGGTGGTTTTAAGATTTGGTTCGATTCTCATTACTCTACTCTGATTTCATTGGTAACAAATCCTCCAGTCAAGTCTGTTTTGTCCATAACAGTACGTGGTAAGTGGTGTCTGCCCACCCCTATCCCAATCCACAAGCCTTTTGTTAGAGTTTCTCTTCCTTGTCTTGCTGAGAAGGGGAGTGGTAGGGTAGCTTTCATGGGCACTTAGTGTCTAGCAGGGTCAAACCAACACAGGAGACCCAAATGAGGTGCCAGCAGCTCCAGAGGGCTCCACTGACACTCAGCTGCTGCAGTTAAGAGCAAAGTCAGAAAAAAGTGTTCAACCTTTCAAGGACCCACTGGAGGTCGGGAAAGATTTCTTTTCAGACCTTTTTATTTAAACCTGCTTGAACCAACAGAACAGTGTATTCTTTCTAAAAGTAGTTCTCTTATTCTAGCTTATTAATTTGTGTTTGTTATACTAAAACAAGGACGAGACCAGGAGCTACCTTGAGCACTTTGGCAGAGAAGTTGAGGTTGTTCTGCCTTAAGGCCCTGGCTGACTCCAGGTTCCACACAAATGCCTTTTTAAACAACTATATTTTTCTTTCAAGACATAAAAATTGGATAATCTAAATCAATAGCTGGAGCTGGATGCAGAGGAGCTGTGGTTTTTAACAATGTATACAGCCACATGGGCTCCAAAATGAACAGCAGCATAGGGAGAAGTAGTAGAGGAGGGAAAACCCTGCCAAGGCAAACCATTAGGTCACAGGCCCTCAGCAGTGAGCATGGGAGGGGTAGGTAGCATTTTAAGCAGCAAGAGTTTTTTTCCCCAGATCTATTTTGAAAGTAGCAGAAAGGAGTGATTGCATTGAATCTTAAAGTCTTTAAGCGTAAAGTGCTTATGTCTCTGTGAGCACAGCATTCTGCTGGAGTTTTAAGGGATCAGACGGGAACAAGAGGCAATGTGAAAACAGCATGATTTTCAGGAGAGAGCTCATCAGACAGGTATCAATATCTTCTTTCTGGCAGCTGTCCATTACAGGGCTCCTAGGTATTTCGTTTTGTAGAACTGGATAGAGTACAGAGAAGGTATCTGATGCCTGGCAATAGTTAGCAAAATCACAAATTGTACTAAACTATGTGTTTAGCCTTGGAGACTGCAAAGTGGAGCACTGTGCTTTCTGTAGTGCACCCTCTGCAGAGCCCCAGAGAATGCAAGTCATAAAAGAATAAAAAAACCCAAACAAACAAACAAATAAAACAAAAACAAAAAATGAAAGAAACCCCAAACAAACAAACAAACAAACAGAAAAACACCACAGAATTTTACTATCCCTTTTCATGCCAGTGGTCAAAGCAGATCAGCACTATATGCTGAGCTGCACAGTTTTTCCAGATGGTCATCTGCACAAAAACAGTCAAACAAGCATTGATACAGTATCAGAAACATGTTATACTTGCTCAAGGAAGCCCGAGGCTGTATGATGCAAAACCCAGCTCACCCTTATAAAGGAAAGACTAGAGGTAATCAGCTTAAATTAGGAATGGGACAATGGAAGATAACTGTTCCAATGTATATATTGTTTGCAGTACTGTAGGAACCATAAATCACAAGACATCTGCTTGTGGGATCGCTTCGTGCAGACACAGTGTTTCAGAATGTAGCTAGAGTGTAGATAACAACACCTGGTGTTTATTTAAGCTATGCGGCGATTGTCTGGGAAAAAAACACGAAAGCCAAGGGAACCATGATAAGCTCAGGATGAGAAAGCAGAAATAATGAGATACGCGATTAGCAGTAACAAGACACAGTGAGCTAACTATTAGCCAATTGTGATCTGAATAAGGACGGATGGACAGAGGCCTGCAAACAATTGCTTTGCATATAGAAACGTGTGTATGGTAGTAAAAAAGGTATATATATCAGTAGAAGTTTCGAATAAAGTTGGATTTGAATATGCATCACATTGATGTGTGAAGTTCATTCCCGCTCGTGAGGTTTATCCCCTGCATCTGCTATCCTATATCACAGCAGGTGAGCTGCAATAATCTTTTGCTTCTTTTGGTCTAAACTCTAGTATTAGGGTACTCTTCTTTCCCACCGATATTTCTTAGATCCAGATTTTTAAGCCAGTGTACCAATACTCAGCTTAATAGCATTTCTGCACTCTACCATTATTGTCACTCCCAATAAACATGCTGATATAGAAAGGGGATGATTATATAGTTCTATGTAGGACAGTATATTAAAAAAGCTCAAAACCAATAATCATTGTTATCTATACTTGAAAAGCGCAACATCCAAACTTGAAAATGAACCAGTCTCTTAGAGAATAAAGCTTTTCTCAGCCAAAGACATGCTTTCCAGAAGTTAAATACCAGCTAGAAGCAAGGCAGAGCACCTGCTGGTGCATAATAGTTAGTCTCTACGCAAGTGCCCTGTCTAATGTCACCTGCCGTTAATACCTGGCCCAAGGACTAGTGCAATCAATGGAAGTTTCATAGTTGATTTCAGTAGGGTTTGAAATATGCCTTTAAATTATACTGACTCTTTCTTATGCATACCATGCAATAAATATTTCTTTGTGTTCTTAAAAATCTATTTAGAAAAGAATATTCTAATAAAAAGAGATAATTTTTCATTTACAGAAAGCAAAATTAAAAATATAGCTTGCAGGTATCAGACCGGACATTGAGAATTAAACTTCCTCCCTTCAGGAGGAAGAAGCTCAAGTCTATGAACACCTCCCTTTGGCAGCAAAAACACCACTTGGAAAATGCCAGAGTCCTGAGGGTAACCGAAGCATGCAAGATATCCCTCTATCTGCAGTTCTAGCAACTGTCAGAAGCTGAGCACTGTGATATACAGCACTATTTTGTGTGGTTCTCTTCTCACTGAGCTGCTCCCTTCCTCTTATTCAGATCTACCTGGATGCTAGACAGAGTATGTCCAATTTTCTTCAAAGAGCAGCCTTACCACTGGCAACTACTTTACAGCATGGTGCTGTTCTCTCCAGGAAAACAAGTCTTTAGAGTACAGAAAGAACCTACAACAGAGGTGGTATGTTTTTCAGATTTCTCTTTCTAAAATGTTCTCTTTCTTTCTTTTCAATACAGTAGTTCACTTCTGAATAAGCATAGTCATGAATGTCTGTAATCCTTACTGGCTTTATGGATGATGCAGGTACTTAAACTGTAGCCCAGGCTCTTCGGGTTGCAGATGTGGGTATTAACCAAAAGTGTGCTGAATTTAGGCACAAGCATATCTGCATTTCTGTCATTCTGCACTGAAGTCAACTTATTATATCCAACATGACACATCACAATCTTTTCTGAGATGGACTCAGGAGGCAGGAATACTGATGACATTTGTTTATAACCATGTTTGTTAGACGTATGTTCCATGGTCACACAAATCGTAAGTAGATTATGCAGACTGTGCTTCTGACAAGTGTCTGGGGGCTGGTCCTCACTGTGAGCAATGGCAGATGAGGCCATGATACATTAATGAAGTCTGAGCAACCTTGGAAACATTCTCCCATTCCAACCTGGGAACTGATCAGACTTCTGAGGGTGACCAGCTGGTGACTGCTGGCCTAAGGTGGGCAAGCCACTTTTGTCTTCTTCATGGTACCATCAAAAATCAGGTCCCATTTTCATCTTACATACTAATAGAAAATGAAAATAAACTAGAAAACCAATATAACTATGCTCTTATTAATGAAGGAAGATTTGAGAAACTGATATCCTTTAGCCATTTCATTTGTGATTAGTGACTAAAGAATTTTATTAGTTCAATCTATTTTGACCAACATTAAATATAAAAATATATTTATTTTTTTTTTGAGAAAAAAAAGAAAATATCATCTATAACACCCTTTACTTATACTTCCACACTTTGTTCATCCATGTCTTTCTCATCTTCTCCCCACTGTATTTCTATCATGGTTCTTTGTACTAAAACTGAAGTGTAACCACTCTTTTTTTTTATTCAGAAATTACACTGTCTTTTAACCAGATTTCCAAATAAAGTGTATCTTCCAGAATATTTAATTCCAGTGAATGTCTATTTCTTACACTCTTATATTAAGATACCTTAAACACCTTCAATTATAATACTCACTTTCACACCTTAAAACTAACTATGAAAAAGACTAGGAGTTCATGTAACTTGAAAGAAAAAAAAAAAAAAAAAGAGAGAGCAGGAAATAAAGGAAAAATTAAAAGGTTGTGTCTGTACCACTGACCAGGTGTTATTTTCGCAGAGCCTACCTCAGCAATCAGAGTTAGCCTTTAGGTATGTGGGAAGATCTTTTCAAGTACACTGTTGGTATCCTGACTCCCACCACTAACATGATCTGTTTATGACACTATGAAAATTATCAAAAGTCGTAAAACAGACACCCATTACAGAAGAAGCTAACGTGGTATTATCTGGCTCATAAACCAACTACACATGCAATGTCATAACTCAGAAAAACACCTAGGAAGAGCCTCTGGATGAAATATCTCACCGGTCAATCATTCAACAATCAACAGAAATTCACAATCGGTACAAATTTCAGCTGCTGTTTCACCACTGTGAGTCACCTTATAATGCTTACCCAACAGACCGTTATGGAATCACAACCATCTTCCCACCTGAATTGGTATGTAGGTGTGCAGGTTTAACTGCTGAAGGCAGAACCTGAAAGAAGAAAAGTTTCTCTAAAGCTGAAGATGAAAACACCCATTTAAAATTAAGAACTTCAGGTGTTGCCAGCAGCCTTCAGACCCACTCCCGGAGTGCTTTATATTTTCAAGAATAACATCTTGCAGCCCTGCAGGTCAACAGCCAGATGCATTTTTTTCTACTTAAGAAGAAACTAATAGGAATAATCTGAAGTATTCAAATCTTGTCTTCATTTATAAAAATCACTTAGATGTGGACGTAGACTTTAGAATAATAAATCAATTCAATTCTAGCACAAGTTCAAACAGGATTTTCACTGTCTGGAACAAAAAGTTTAAAATTCACTTGCGTGGCAAAAACCAACCCATACTCTAGCACCGACATCAAAATAGTCCTTTAGTAACTAAATATTCAGCCCCCACCCTAGGGCTCAAATACTCTTAAAAATAAGATTATAACTTCAGCACAGGATAACATTAATACTTTATACACAGAAGGTTGCTTCATGAAGAACAATGATCTTCAGTAAACCTCAGTGCATGCCTCCTAAGTATCAACAGATGAGAATTTGAAAAATGAGGATGAGGCCACTTAAGAAATGAAACAGAAAGAAGTGAATCACATTTCTATGTTGAATATTGGAATTTCTGCTATAAAATTTTAAAGTTAACTTCTATGCGGCCCTGAGGGGAAGGTGGGGGAGGGAAAGAAAGGGACACACTCCGGGGAGCGAGGTTGGTGCTGCCTAGGTGAGCACGAGGAAGAGAGCTTTATTCAAAACGCTACAACTTAAATAGGGCCGGGGGGGCTGGGTCCTGACCCCAGGAGCACCCTGGGAAGGTTTCTGGGAAGGGTCTGGGGCAGACCCAGCCATACAAGGCAAGATTCTTCAAAACTGGAACAGAAAGCCAGGTGATGCCATATAAGGGAATGCTACCCTGCTGCAAGCAGGGACCAATCACAGATGGGTTACATAGAAGTTTCCAGCAGGGACACACAGTGAAATAAAGAGAATGATAAAATCCTCAAATTTCGTACAGATTTCAAACTGCAAAACAGTCCTTAACATAGCAAGAGTCCATACAAACACAGCAAACAGTTCTTAGCACAGATCTGTGTTGCTTTCCACAGCTAATTTCTCTTCTCTCCTCCAACACTTCTATATTTCCAGTGAAATCTTGCTGTAACTTCAGTGGCATAAAATGCTAATAACATTCATACCTTAAAGATTAAATGAAAATATTAGTTTTCCTTGGGCTTCTCTTGGGGAGGAGAGAGGGGTAAGTAGAATAGAAAATAAAAAGAGAGTGTTTCCAACATGGACTTAGCTCAGAAGATTACATCACCATTTCTTTTAAAACAAAAACCAATTAAAAAGAGGCAAACCCAGTGTGTACATTCTACTCTAGTTTGCCCTTAGGAAGCTATGATTAAAAAAAATAGCTAGTATTCATACAAAAGCTATACACCAAGCATATTTATGCATGCCTTTCGGAAAGCCATCTTCAAATACAATCTGACTTTCTTTTTGTTTTGAATTATGAATGCATACAAATATATGCTTTTATATGTATAGATACAATATATTATATGCAAGATACACACATGAATATAAAAATCACTTGGAGAGGGGAAGTAATACACCTCAGTTCCAGGACCAGTTTTCAGCTGAACTGAAAGTCTCTGCTGTAGATCAGGTGCCATTCCCCTTTCTAGGGGGAAGTCATCCATTTTATAATAGTATTTGCACATTCAAAAGGAAACTCATCTTCTGAAGGGTTGTTCCAAGATTAGGCAACGAATCTCCAGTGATAACAAACCTCTGCACCTCCTAATCATTATGGAAAGGTCTTGTCTTTAACACCTCTCTGCCAATTTAAATGCAACACTACACAAATATGAGCAAAACACTATCTTAAAATAAATAAAGATGTACAATAGCAAAGGGATAGAAATAAATACCTATTGTAGACAGTTTTTGTTTCTTAACACATGCATCTTGGGTAGTATGGTTTAAAATCAACTACGCAAGAAGTTTAAATATACTAAGTGAAACCTATTGAAAAGTACAGATAATGCAAGAGACATCTATCTCTTTTGTCAGCACCCACAGTACAATTTTCACATAAAACTAGTATCTTCAAATTTAGACTCTCCAGCACTATTTATTCAGCAAGAATAGATCTTTTGGCTACAGTCCTTGGGAAGCAGCTGCATTCTATGAATGACTGACTGATCTAACTTGGTACATCTGAAAGTTGACTGATGTGTTGCTCTCAAACTCACCAAGGTGAGAGAACCCAGGGTTTTCTACAGTCAAAAAGAATACAAATTTCAGCCAGTAGCCTGCAAACCATCTTTCAAGAACTCGGAAAATTCCTATCAATGATTTCTAATTGAAGCTATCAGCAGAGTGAATTAATTATGCAGCTGAGCCCTCATGGTCTTCTGGTCTTTAGCTCCTGAAACACTTTTTTATACTTATTCCTACTGAACATTGTGCCCTAGGGTCTTAAGAAGTTACTCTGAAGAAAAAAAAAAATATGTAAACCTCGGTTAGGTGCATTTCCTTTTCCATAAAGATACTTTCTTTACAAGTTATCTGAAGTGAAAATCCTCACGTGAACAGGTTTCAGGAAAGGGTCAAATTCAATAATAACAGCTGTATAAAGAACAATAAAATCTTCTTGCAAACATAGCTGGAAATTACCTATAGTAACATAACACAAATTGCACTGAGTAAATTGAATAAAAATTTAGGAGGAAAACACACATAGCGCTTGATTCTGCATTATTCACTTTTGTGGATTAAAAAAATAAGAAAAAAAAAAAGAAATAGTAGGATTTATCATTTCCCTGCTCTTATTTCAACTACTCTCCTTATCTTATTCTAAGTGAGCTATAAAAGGGCATACATGGAGAGGATAGCCCTCACAGTGCAATGCTGTCTTTCCAGTATGATTTGATTAGATTCATAGAGCATGACTGAAAGGAGCTTATTGTAAACAGCTGATTGGGTTTTAAAGTAGTGGATAATCAGTCAGGTAAATTACCACTTACTGTCTTTAGGACTTTTGAACCCTCAGAACGCAAGCCCACCAGCAACTGACTGGATTACTATGCTCCCTCTTAGCTGCTTCAAGAATGAGACTCTCCCTGGTGTTGTACAGGGCAGAGGTATGGCCTTTGAAGAAAACAAATGAATATCGACTTGAGTGATAGAGATTACATGTCTTCAGAGGAGCTCTGATGTTAGCAGAAGACAGAAACTGAGAAGTAATGGCACCAGAAGTATGCTGTGAATGAAAAGCAGCTGCTGGCTGCCATGAGAGAACTGGAAATGCTGCTGAATGGGAGGTAAATGTATACCACCTTCCATAAAATAGTGAAGATAAGTTCTTTCTCTAGTTCCTTCTCTCTCCAGCTGGGCAGAGTAAAAACATATCCATTGAAACATAGAATCATTGAAGTTGGAAATGACCTTTAACATCATTGAGAACAACCGTTAACATAGCACTGCAAAGCCCACCACCAAACCACATCCCTAGGAGAGACTGAAACATTACGGTTAATGGTTTAAACATTGAAAAATCACTGAAGGACTTTTGTCCGTAGTAGCAAACTGAGCAAAGAAGCAACTGCTTGTGTGTGACCACTGAAGCCCACCCCTTCACAAATATGCCTCCTGACAGGAACGGGAACTCAAGATAAAATAAAGGTGGTATTTTTGTTCAAATATCTCAGTCTAAGAAGTAAACCAGCCTGGGGGGAGAAGAATGTATCCACAAAATCTCAGCAGCTGTGTTGAAAATCAGCTCTGGCTGGCTTTTATGGGGACATGGAGACAAGGCCATAGCCCACGGACTCATTTGCATGATGCAAAACACTGGCCCATTTGTGAAGGTGCCAAAGTGCTTTGCTGAGGCCAAGCTTACACCTCCTGAAGGAGAGGGTACCTTGCAGAGATGCGATGGTGCTTTCTATCATGGTAATTGTCCTCTGATCAGTTATAAAACTCTTCCTTCCTTTCCCTGGGAAAGGTCTGGTGAGGCATTACTGGCTCAACTGTGCTGATAGGAGAGGCAGCTGTCATGTCTTAAAAGGTGTCATAAACCATCAAAGACCCACGAGGTACCCACAGACCCATTCCTGAGGTCTTCCACCAGAGAGTGCATGTGATTCAAAAACATTGCAACAGATCCAGAGTTTGCTGCAAGAAACAATGTAAAACCCCACGCCCCATTCCCTCTAGGGGATTCCCACCTGAGCCTAGAGGTATGTTCGCAAGCTTCTTCTCCCACCATGTAATGGATCCAGCCTGCAACCATCACAATGACCAACAGACAACTAAATTGCAACAATCAAGTTTTATTGCAGATCCATGGATGGTGATTATCAACTCTTCTATCTCATTCTTTTTTTTTCCTTTTTACATTTTCTTAAGTAATATTTTTATGCTTTCATATTGCTATATTGCTGTGGGTGATAATAACCCAAATGGCTACATACCTGCTTTCTGTTGCAACCAAATTGTTCTAAAATAAACCCTATATATGTATATTTACCAACACCAATCATTCAGTGTGGTTTTGCTCTAATCTGTCCCAAGGGATCTATTAACAAGAACCTGGGTTACTCTTGCCCTTGTGGGCAGGTCATAACATAAGCACGTATCTATGAACCTTTTAAAGATTTGGCACTTCCAGTCCACAGGATAAGGTCTCCTTTTTTCCAGGCTAAATATCCTCATTTCCCCTCAGCCACTCCTCATAAGACTTGTGCTCCAGACACTTCACCAGCTTTGTTCCCCTTCTTTGGACATGTTCCAGTTCCTCAATGTCCTTCTTGGAGTGAGGAGCCCAAAACTGAACACTGGATTTGAGGCGTGGCCTCACTAGTGTTGAGTACATGGCAACAATCACTTCTCAAGTCCTGATGGCCACTCTATTGCTGATACAGGCCAGGATGCCACTGGCCTTCTTGGCCACCTGAGCACACTACTGGCTCTTGTTCAGTTGGCTATCAACCAGCACCCCAAAGTCCTTTTCTACTGCGCCACTTTCCAGCCACTCTTCTCCAAGCCTGTAGTGCTGCCTGGGGTTGCTGCGATCCAAATGCAGGACTCAGCACTTTGCCTTGTTGAACTTCATACCATTGGCCTCAACCAATCAATCCAGCCTGTCCAGATCTCTCTGCAGAGCCTTCCCACCATTCAGCAGACCAACACTCTCAGTGTTGTCTTCAAACTGACTGACGGTGCCCTCAATCCCCGTGTCCAGGCTGCCAATGAAGATATTAGACAGGACTGACCCCAAAACTGAGCCCCGGGAAACAGTACTTGGGGACTGGCCACCAGCTGGATTTATCTCCATTCATCAACATTCTCAGGGTCTGGCCATCCAGGCAGTTTACTACTCAACAAACAGTACACCTATTCCAAGCCATGTGAAGCCAATTTCTCCAAGAGAATGCTATGGGAAACAGTGTGAAAGGCTTTACTAAAGTCCAGGTAGACAACATCCACAACTTTTCCCTCATCCAGTAAGCAGGTCATGTTGTCATAGAAGATCAGGTTGGTCAACGAGGACCTGCCTATTATGAACTCATGCTGGCTGGGCCTGATCCCCTGGTTGTCCTGCATGTGCTGCATGATGGCACTTAAGATGATCTGATCCATGACCTTCCGCAGCACTGTCAGGCTCACAGGCCTGTAGTTCCCCAAATCCTACTTCCAGCCCTTCTTGTAGATGGGCACCACAGTCCCACATTGTTATGCACTGGTGTGGCCTCACCTTGAATATTGTGGCAGTTTTGGGCACCATAATATATGAAAGATATTAAGCTGAGACCTTCCAAAGGAGGGCAACAAAGATGGTGAAGGGCCTTGAGGGGAAGCCGTAGGAAGAGTGGCTGAGGACTCTTGGTCTGTTCCACCTGGAGATGAGGAGTCTGAGGGGAGACCTCGTTGCAGTCTACAAATTCCTTGTGAAGGGAAGAGGAGGGAGAGGCACTGATCTCTTCTCTGTGGTGACCAGTGACAGGAACTGAGGGAATGGCCTGAAGATGTGTCAGGGGAGGTTTAGGTTGGATATAAGAAAAACATTCTTCACAGGATGGTTGGGTGCTGGAACAGGCTCCCCAGGGAAGTGGTCACAGCACCAAGCCAGGAGCTGGACTTGATGATCCTTGTGGGTCCCTTCCAACTCAGCATATTCTGTGATTTGCTAGCTGGCAGTCACCTGGGACCTTGCTGGTTAGCCAGGACTGCTGGTAAGGGATGAAGGCAGCTTGGTGAGTTCTTCTAGCACATCCCTCAGTAACCTTGGGTGGGTCCTACCCAGCTTTTTAGACTTGCACGTGTCTAAGTGGTGTAGCAAGTCACTGACCATTTCCCCTTGGATTATGGGGGCTTCATTCTGCCTCCTGCACCTGTCTTTCAGCTCAGGGAGCTGAAAACCTGGAGAACAACTGGTCTTACTACTAAAGACTGGGGCAAATCTTTAATTCATACAGTATTAAAAACAAACCCACCAAATATAACTTCATCATATCTAGGCTTGTGACTGGTTAGAAACCCTTGACAAATCTCAAAGCAATAGCTCAGAAGACATCAGAGGAAAGCATTTCTTGTTTTCATTAACAATACATCTTTTCAGGAATTTCCAAAGCAACATTTAATTCCAGTTTGTAATAGCCTTTTAAAAATTAAAATGAAAAACATTATGTTCATAAAATTATGTGAACTCCTTGTGACAATTTTCAAATTCTTTTAGCTTCCTCAATTACTTTTTCCACTTTTCTGTGATGCAATGTTTGGTTAGATCACAACAACGCTTGTGATTTTATGTCTGGATTGGTGCTAATCCTCCACTACTACATGCCGAACATGGGTTTACATTATCACCACATGTCAATACACATTAGCACCACCTAGAAATTTGAGAGCATATTAACTTTTAAATTTTACAGATCAGACACTTCTGAATGTTACTGCAGAGTTATGAGGAGACCAGCTACAATAAGTGGAAATACAGTATAGAAATACAATAAAACATCTGCAAGCTGTAGAAGTACAGATTCCCCTAACTGGGAAATCTAAGGTCTATGTTCTCTATATTTTACTGGACAGAACTTTGTGTGAAACAGTACAGATTTCTTTGGAACATCATGATATTTAAATTCTTCTTTTTGTTGCTCCTTTTCTTTCTTTCAAAATACAGATTCAAACTAGGAAAATGAAAGAGGAAGGAGAGAAGCAAAAATAAGTAGTTTATATTATTTTTCCCTTGTGCTTTCCAAGAAAATGGAAATAAAAATCCAACAACAGCTAGTTAACATTTGAATTTGTAGAGCTGTTTTGACCCTTGTTTATACTACTACACAAGTCAGATAGCAGAGGACAAAAAATTTTGGCCAATTTTTAAATTTTCATTCTTGGGTTCACTTTTTCACATTTATGTTATTTCCTTGTAAGTGCATTTAAAAAATAGTTCCACCTATATCTACTTGCCAGTTAAAGTTATGTTTATAAAGGACAAATGCAAAATGTAACTTTAGAAAGAACCTCAGAAATTAGAGATTAAAAGACTGGAAGCTAAAAAGGTACTCAAAGAAATGATTAAGGAAGTGGTATGTTAGGCATCTAAAACATCATACAACATCATATACAGAGATGGATTTGTCAAGAACTATATGTATCAATCCAGCTAAATTCATTATCTGACAAGGCTACAGAAAATGACAAATTACTATTTCGTAACTATAATGCATTTTTTAAGACAGAAGAAATCACATTACATAACCACACTAGGTAAAATCAATACGTCTAATGACTTTTCAACTTTTCTTCACTTAGGGATCAACAACTATTTTGCAGAAGATGTATGAACACACTGTAAACTTTACATGTATTAAATTACTAGTTTACAAAGCCAGTTGCAAACTCTTTAGAAGTAATGGGTGCTGTCACTCCACAGGACCCCACAGAAATCAACACTGCACATTCACATTCACATCAGAAGTTGTAGGTGAGAATTACTGGTGGCAATTAAATCACCATTTCAATGAAAAGAAGCTTATTCTATTTTTACTTATCAGGTGCTTTTTACTATTTCCATAGTTGGGTTTATGCACAGGTTATGAATTACATTCCAAATCCAGTTGATTAAAAAATAAATCACAAAAGAGATGAAATTATTAATTACTCTCATCCTTCAAATATGATGTATGTATGTTTTCTATTAGAAAACAAATAAAGGAAAGACTGACTTCTCACTAGCACTTATTTTAAATTATATGGTCTGTGTATAAAAGCACAGACTATTCTTCACAAACAGACCTTTTTCCTCCAGAATTTTATTATTACAAGAGAAATTACCTGCTTGTACAGGAGTAGGTGCTGGAACCAAGAGAAGGGAGAGATGGAACTAGAATGGCTGAGGCTTCCTTCTCCCTTGTCTCCCACCCTGCTTCTTTTTCATGCAGTGGTATTTGAAGAGCAGCAGATTAGAAACACTTTTTATATTTTCATACTTGTCCAGGTTGCCACCATTAAAAAGTGTGGTTTCAGTGCTATTGTTAGACCTTGGATAAAGCTCAGCTGTAAATATTCTGTGCTGTAAATTTCCATGTTATTGTCAGATTCCTGTACATATAAATCAATTACCAATGTCATAAAGTAAGCAGAACTGTCATCTTTCTTGCAATCATGTGTTAAGGATTTCCTCAATGTTCCTGAAAGAAACATGACGGCTACAAAACTAGTTTCTGCCTTTCCCTGTAAAATAAAATCAAATAAACTTCTACAAGAAAAGAATCACCTTTTAATTGAATTATGGTATATACCCATATATTTATTTTCACTTGGCCACCTGCCGTATCCTTACTTAGACTCGCATTTATCCTGATAAGAACTTTACCATACTTTCATCTAAAGACCTTTAAAAGAGTGTTCTTTTCTTTCCAGAGTATGTTTTATGAATACTGTCTTTCTTAAGAATGATTATGAAATAACATATCTGTATGAAATGTACCACTGGACATCTATATATATTTGCCACTTCTTTGATGTTGTCAATGGGATAACTGAACTTCAATACATAAGAGGATATAATCAAGAGGTCTGCAAGATATCACCATGATCAGAGTGTTTGACAGTATATATACAACTTGCAGTTCAAAATGCAATTTATGTTAAACTGAAACTACAAAAGTGCAACTGCTTTCTACCGTGACTGCCAAAAGATAAAAGATTGTTGTAATTATAACCCAGTGTGCTCAAGTTGTCCATGTAACTCTTATTAAACTGAAGAGAAAGAGCACTGTAAAAGTTTGACTAAGATTGTGTTGATGTAGAATCATTTAAGTTGGAAAAGACCCTTAAGATCAAGTCCTACTACCTCAACAATGTCAAGTGATGGTAGGAAGAGTGTATTTCCACAGCTCCCACCTTCTGAGCCCTGCCTCACTGAGCTGGACTTGCTCTAGGTCATTCCCAAATTATGAGAAACAAGTAGTTCATTCATCTTCTATGCCATGGTGAAATGCTCCTCAACATCATTCAATCATTAACAAAAAACTACCAAAATCAATCTGAAATCTCTGCAATGCATAGGGATGCTTGTAATACTGCATATGATTTTGTTATCAACTGTGTCTTGTCTATCAAAAACATAGCTTTCTTTCCATTAAAAGCAATGGTAACAACTAAGGCATTATACATCAAAGAACTTCACTATGACATCACATAACTTCAACACCACACAGATTTATAGGAAACTGTGTACTTAATAAAACAAAACTACCACTAAAATTTGTCAAAGAACTATAAGAACAGATAAATATAGTGCACACATTTCATATATTTACCTTCATGAACTTATTTTTTAAAGGACCTGGAACAACAAAACTACCAAACATTGCTAGTTGACAGATAAGAATAATTCCCCTCTTCTACCAAGTTATGTTAATTTTCCTGAAATTAATTCCTGACCATAATGTGCTCACATTCTTGACACAATTACCTTCAACTGAAGTAGGTGTCAGATGACTCTAATGCTGTGGAACCAACTACATTGCTCAAAACTGTCTTTTGATTTAACATTTTCCTCATCTCAAATGTTATGTACAGTCTTAGGATTAACTTATTGACAATGTTTTAGGATATAACTCTTGGCTAATAAAGTTTTTGAGAAAGTATAAAACTTTTGGGTCTACTTGATCATTTTAATAACTCAAGGCAAATATTCTGTGGTAACAGTAATATTAGAACCAGGAAAAAAGAATTTTTTTATCTGTTTAGCAATAGAATCAATAAATATAGTTTGGTCTGCTGAAATATAATTCTAAAATATGCACATACATTCATTTTGTCGCAGCAGATATTTTTGCTTCTAAAATAAAAATATTCAAGATAAAATTAAAATTTAGGATTATGTAAATGAGATTTTTCCTCTACTAGCCTTGCTTCAGACCTACAAGGAATGAAGTCTTTAAATGCCATAGAATCATAGAATATGCTGACTTGAAAGGGACACGTCAGGATCATCAAGCCCAACTTCTGGCCCTGTGCAGGACACCACAAGAGTCATAGCATGTGCCTGAAAGCATTGTCTAAATGCTTCTTGAACTCTGTCAGGCTTGGTGCTGTGACCACTTTCCTGGGGAGCCAGTTTCAGTGCCCAACCATTCTCTGGGTGAAAGCTTTTTTCCTGATATCCAGCCTAAACCTCCTCTGACACAAGGTCAGGCCATTCCCTTGGGCCCTTTCAGTGGTCATGAGAGTGAGAAGATTGGGACTTGCCCCTCTGCTTCCCCTCAGGAAGATGTTGAAAACTGTGATGAGGTCTCCCCTCAGTCTTCTCTAGGCTGAATAAACAAAGTGACCTCACCCACTCCTTACATTTTAGAGGGTGTTGTAATTTTTAAAGCAATATTATTGAACAAGAATTTAGTCACCAAATTGCACCAGAATGAATTGAGAATTCACTGCAGTTCTGGAAATTCATTTTCAGTCAAGTTACTAAGTCAGGAAAACAAACAGTATCACTTAGTGGCAAAGCACTTGCAAACAGAGTTGTTTTATCCAAGAAATAAGAATGGAAACAGTATAACGTCAAAGAAAATGAATTTTTGAAGAAAGGAAAAAATTCCCTTTCCTTTTCTGTAGCTCTACTTAAACATATGTTTAGTTTATGGAAAAATATTTTCCCTTCTGTGGCAGAAGTTCAATAGCCAGTTTAATTTTACTTTTTCCACTATGAATATTTCTGCTGTTTAATTTATTAAGCAGACAACTTCTAGAGAGCATATACACTCTGGGAACAAAGAGAAAGATAAATATTCACATATTTATTCTTCACACGTTAAATAAATCAGTCCTACTTCCCAGAAAAATCCATATTGTAGTCTCCACTTCCATTTTTTTTAGCACTGTTTTCTTAAAGAATATATTTCAAGATATTCCCATTTGACTCTGTGCCCCACAGCAGTGGCAAACCTATCTTCTTTCCCCTGGAGCAGCAGGTAAAGTTGGGATAAGCATCCTTTGATAGAAGTTCCGTGACTGGACCCTCTATGACCCAATCAGTGGATAGTCCAGCAGCTAGAGGGCTAGTAACTCTAACAGAAAGAAATTGCTACCTCTCTCTGAAATGAAGACCAGAGACTTATTTGGTGACAAAGTTCTTGTGCAAGCCCCCATAAGCCATGCACCAATATATGGGAAAATGCTGCTACATACCTTTTAACTCCTACATTGTTATGGCATCTTCTTTAATTCCTCAGTGAGCCAACAGGTCAAGGAATATCAGTTGTTTTCGCTCCTCCTCTTACTATCAGTATATGCCAGGATTACAGAATGCAACTGTTAATACTGGTGAAATCAAAGAAGCATAAGTGAAGCTGTATACAAAGCTTCACTTTCTGAGTTTATTTTTCCATTTAAAAATATGGATTTTTCATAACTGTGCACTACTAAAATAGTAAGTATACAACTAGCTCAGCATGTCCAATAGCGAACGTAAAGGGAACTGTAGGAGGATAGGGTAAGTAGTAACTTATCTCAAAATAATCTCCTGGGTCCAGCAGTGACACTTTAATATATCTCGAGTGATTTCTTTTTTTTTTCCCTTCCCTCCTTGAACTGTCTAGTAGGATGTCTATTTGCTTACTTTTGGAGTTTTGTGTTCTCTTTAGCTTTTTATCACCCTAAAATCCTGTGGCAAGGAGTTCTACAAACCAATTACATATTGTGGGAAAAACAAACCATCCATTAAAAGACGCCCATTGTTTCTTAAACAGGGACAACCAATTATTTGCTATTTAGCCCCTTTGATTCCCTCTTACTCCTTGAAACTTTAATTGCATCACACCCACCTCTACAACCCCTTCCCACCTTATTTTTCATCCTGTGGAAGGTTTTTTTCATCCTTCCAACAATTTTTACACACTTTTTGACTCTTCTATGATTCTATAATGTCCAGTTTGAGACAGAAGACTCAGAACTCCATGTAATATTTAGGATGCAGCTGAACTACAGACTTATACAATGGCCTAATAATGATCTCTGGTTTGCATGCCATTCCTTATCTAATAACTCCAAGCTTCAATTCACTTTTTTTGACTGAAACACGATAGCAAAGTCAATGCTGTCGTTTAGGACAACATCAGTATCTTGCTCTTGAGCAGTAAGTCTGTTTAAAGCCCGTAATTTTATTTAAGATATTTTTACGCCCAGGGTGCACCATCTAGATTGAATTTCATCTGCCAGTTTATCTCCAGTTACTTAAGATCAATCCCCCTGGTAGAAATGCTAAAGTAACACTTATCTCATTCTGCTCTGTAGACTGTCCCCACTGGCAAGGACATATTCCCCTGTCTGGAACCAAACATCTCCCTGAATGAGCCTTCAAGTCTATGATGGAAGCAACAGCAAACAATGAGAGATAGTACTAGTCTGAAGATCTCAGTCCATAAGGGTGAATGGTGACACAGTATCTGATACATTAAAACTATCAAGTGGTCCTGCTCCTAAAGCTGATGACAATAGGGAATTATATCAAGCTAGCTTGAAGCAACATGCATTCTGCTCTCTGGAAAGATTTTTATCCTACCTAGGTTAAAAGCAAGTTTTGAAATACTGTCAAATCCATTCCACAGAATGGAAACTGCAGTTCTTCAGCAGCTGTACTGATGCAGAATCAATAGTACCTACACATTCAAAAAGATACAACTGGCACAGCTGAGGAGCAGGTTGAGTTTTTAACTTTTCAAAGATAGCTGTTTACTGTTTACTCAGTATTTGCCAACAGACTGTTAATTTTTATTTTTCTTTACTTCAATTTTAATCCAATATAGCATCCTGAAAGCAATGGTTGCTTCATAATAGCATTACTGTATCAAGAGTATCCTGCTCATAGATGGATGACCTTACAGGGCTAAGCGAGCTCCATCTGCCCGGGTTTGGAGTTAGAGTTGTCCTTCTCCTAGGATGGTTGCCAGGAGGTTGTGAGCCCATCCTGCCCGTGGACACACTTTGTCTAACCCTTCAGTTGAGACCTGACTAGCATGGGAGACCCTACCAGAGGCACAAACCACCGCCAGCATAGCTCGCAACCTCATAAGGGCATGCAAGCTTCTCCCCCGCGACAAGGGGGTGTCTGTGGAGAAGAAGGGTAGAGCAAGCATGGGTAGAGCCCTTCGCAAATCTTTGTCCGTGAAGCCTAGCCATGATGATGATGATTGTATCAAGATACAATAATGAAAGTGGCTCACTGATTTTTCACACAGTGGTTTTCTTCTCACGCTTTTTACCCTATTCTAGCAGTATCAGTCAAGTGTGCTAGAGACAATCACAGTCAGAACACTTTAAAAAAAGTGAATTGAATATTGTTTCTCAATTCCTCTTATCTGCAGCCTTGAACAAATTACTGCAACAACCCTGTATAATGTTTTCAACAGGGAATTTTTTGTTATATTTTAGACATTGTAAGACTCATGCAATCCAGAGGCCCTTGATCAAAAAGCACCTTATAAATATAAGTGTTTTAATTTTAAATTGATTTCTCTCTCACAAGGCCTATTGTAATTGGTGGAACTGCACCACTGTGAAGGCAGATCAGAGTTCCTCCTAGAGTATTTTTTCTTATTTATTCTAAGCTCATAATACTAAGTCTAAATATATTAGCCACCAAAGACTTTAAAAATGTCTTCTTCTCCCTGTGTGAAAAACTCCCATATTCACGAGCAATACTAGAGAGTGTTTACTATTAATATAATTAACTTGGACTAAATTAGGCTTAAGCATTATGCTGCAGCTCTATTTCTACAAGGTCGCCTCACATTTCCATCCTTAAATTCTTACTCCTTTTGTTCAGTGAATAAGTCACTCCTAATTACATTTGTCTCACTATACCACGTACATACTCCCCAGAAAAGCCTAAACTGAGAAGAAGCATTGCACCGCTCAGGTACCCATTCACCTCCTTGGAGAGGTATCCACCGACCTTGTGATAGCTTCCATCCACCATGCAAAACCAACAGAGCAGTCTCCAACTACTACAGAATGAAATTCATATGCAGCAAAATCTCAAAAACAAAGATACGCAACCTGAGAAACTGGTTCAAATCACCAAATCCCATTCCCAGTGCTTACACACTACACCCTTTTACATGTCCACTGATGCTGTAAATTAGGATACAGTGAGCATCTCCCACGTTCTGTTGCCCCTTGAGCAGAATTTGTTTTCTGACATAAATTTTTAAGTGTGGCCTTCATAAGTAGCTCAGGTGATAATGAAATGAACACTTAGAGAAATCAGTGATTCACATGTGTTTCTAAGTACTGGAAATTTTTATTTTTTTAAACTGCAGCTGAGCAGAGTTGCTGACAGTACAAGTCACCTTCTCACTGTTCCATGCAAGTGCAGAAACAGTGAGACAAGAAACCTGGTTTTTTGCCATGCATTGTGCCAAGCTAAATCTATTCCTTCTCATGTCTGCAATAAACTCAGTGACTTAAAAAGGCAGCTAGAGTCAAAGCCAGAGTGCTTTTTAATTTAAGATCTAGAAGAGGACCGTCCAGTTTCCTTTGACTGCTCAGTCTACAACCTTATTCCTGCATTCGCCTCCTCTTATTGTGAAGTCAGAAACATGCTTGTCTCCCAGAGGTTCCAGGAGAATTTCAAGTGCATGAATTTTCAGTGCAACAGCCTGCAAAACTAACACCTACTAACCTGAGGTTTATTTGGCACATTGTTTAAAATAGAGAAAAGGGAAATCCTGAAGCAAAATGAACATTAATCAGAACATATGTTGAACTGCTCACTGTAGACAATATAGCTAGCAAGCCCGTTAATTTTCTTATCAGAAAGCAGAAGAAATCAGATACATTCCTCACAAAACTGGAAACATCCTCATCATATTCACCCTGTTAATCCCCCTCAGCACACATTACAATGTGTTGCAAGACTCACACAAGTCTTCCCTTTGTAAATATATGTGCAAGAGCATTCAATAGTTCCATTTTGTACCTCAGTCCGGGCCTAGACACACCTTTCCAGGAATGATTCTATGTTTTCCTACAAGTCCATTTTTAAGTACCACTGCATAACCTTGCCATGACCTCTTTCAGAGATTCCAAAATAATGTAGTCTTATTTCATTACGTTAAGGTACTACACTTCTCAATTTTCACATGTTCTATGCTCAGGTGAGTTTTTCTGCGTGCACAGATTTGGAGGGGTGCTTCCTTTCCTTCTTTACATGCTTTGAGGAACAAAAACAGATGGGATGAGTATAGAAATGTTAACAGTACTCATACCTAAATTCAGATACCAGTAGGATATTTATCAGCCATTTAAATGACTACCCCTCATCACACTTGATCCTTCTTCACTCACACTTGACTGTTTTCTTTGAGGCACAGAAGTAGACAGAAAAATTAGAATAAGGAACATTTCTGTGGAGAAGCTTCAATGCCACCCACAACTTACCCCTTCAAGTAGTCTGGCAACACACTTGTTCCCACAGCTGGATAAAACATATCCTATATGTTTTTCACAACTTCTCATCCCAAGATTTAGCATTCAGCAGCTGGTGTGCATTTTTTCACCCAAGTCATAAAGTACATTTTCTACTGCTCAAGTGAATAGTGACAAAATATGGGAGGAAAAAAAAAAATTAAGTGAATAACTAATAGTAAAACATGCATAGCAAATGCTCCAGGACATGCATTACTACAGATATTCACATTCTGCTGCTGACATTTGCTAATCAGTTTATGATAACAAAGAAAGCATGTTCATATGAATAGCTGCAGACAGAAAGAAAATGGAATAAAGTTAATGGCACTAAGTAACAACTCAGAATGCAAATGAATGTCTAAGACACATGCTTTGTGCTTTCAGTATTATACTTAGAGATGTCTTTGTTCCAATTGCTACGCTTCTATGGGGAGGGGAAACTTGGTTGCAAGTTCAGTAAATTTGTAAATAGTCTGGTTGATTCACAGAGCAGCATGTTGTTTGTTGTTGAGTTTGGAAGGGAGATTTTAGTACTTTTCATTAGGTCTGTAGCCTACCTAATTTTATACAAAGGCAGTGAATCTAATGTGCATATGCTTTGGCAACTGCATCAAACTTCAGAGTACAAATATCCAGCTATTTGTTTTGGGGGTTTTTTCTGCATAATAGATGGAGTGGATTTTGGACCTTATTCTGATGCACTTCAGAGTAAATCAGTCCCACATGATCACAAATTCTACTTCTCTGCTGTTATTCACAGTTGCTGATTGAACACTTAAATAAACAGCTCTTTCCTTAAAATTTGGTTTCAGTTTTGATTTTTGCTTCAGTTTATGTTTATTTGGGTAAAGTCTAGTTAACTCTGATGAATTAAGTAATCTTCATAAAATCACGTTCAGTACCAGTAAGCCAAGAGAATTGTCTATGAAGTTATGAGACTTGTCAACATGACTATTACAGAGAAATATGACTGTATACATTTATGCTTCTATGAATATTATTCCAGCTGGTGGATGAATGGAAGCCATTTCTCACAGGGAAAATGCAAAAGATAGTAAAAGAGAGTTGTGGGCTAAATCCTGAGCATCTTTCCTCATGTTCAAGCTATAAGAGTCCCAACAATACTGTAGAACTATCTGAATGGCTAATAAATTGGTGCCAGCTTTTACAGGGCAAGCCTGTACATTCACATTCAGGGCTAGTACACTTGCAGACACAGTGATCTAAAAACATGTCATGTGCTAAGTGACCGACCATATGCTCTGCCTAGAATAGGAACTTTGGCTCGCACAAAGGACTTGAATTAATGCATCAAGTAGGTGACAAGCTTTTAAACTGATGCATACATCAGCTTCTTATAACCAAGCTGTCATCATCAGTTATGTTTTGTGAAAAAGTCCCCCAGACAAACATAACTGCTTATTAAGCCCAGCATATTGGTTGCAGCCTGCTGCAGACAATTGCCTCTATTTTTAAAAATGTGTTTCCATAAAACACATAGCAAAGTATATTTGGATCAGTGTTACTGGCAATACCTGGAAAAAGGTTGAGAAATTCTTCATAGTATATATGAAACCTTTCAAAAACTAAACAGCTCTGTACATCAGGACAGCTTACCTAACATCAGTGTCTCTGTTTAGTAGAGATGCAAATACTGATCAAGAGATTGTTTTTATTAGGGAAATATTTACTTGCTTACACTCTTCAGGCTGCAGCAAACAGGAAACTGAAAATAAAACTGAGGGATATCTGAACACACTCGGGAAAGCTACATGAAAGAGAATAAATGGTACAGATCAAACCATAAGGTACAACTGACAAATGTGGGGAAGAACTTCTTTTTCCAAAAGTCACATGCGTCCTCAGAGAAGGCCCGTGCTAGTAATACAAATAAAAAAGAGAAGGAAAAAGAAGAAAAAGGTGGGGAGGGAGACAAAGAAACCATCATGAACGTGAATTATCTAGAAATGCATGTACTATTCAGGGCATAAGTGCTTTACTGAATGACAGTCACCAGCTCACAGTATCATACATACCAAGTACAGCAAAGGTCCTGGTGCTATTCAGAAAAACAGTGCTATTTGCAAGAAAACCAGAAGCAATTTTAGAGTACTGCCTAGCTAACACAAAAGAGGTGTTAAAAACACTGGCTCTTCAGCTCAAACAGACTATCCCATAATTAAAAAAAGATTACTTTCATGGACTGGATAAACCATTGTTGTGTGGTTTTTCTGTTCCAGTGTATGCATAGAAAGCAAACTATAAAAATCAAAGTGTGCTAAGAAAGGGCCTTAATGTGGCAAAATGCTCCCATTTTCCAGATGAATACTTGTGAGACTAATGATGGTCTAAAGAGAAATGTCACCTTTACATTTGAGCTTTTGTCCTGAGAAGAAATGTTATTGTTGACTGCCTTTATATAAGAAACACTTCTTACACTGAAGCAAACGTGCAGGATACATATCTTCAGAGCACCCCAAGAACTGAGATCAGCACTGAAAGCAGATCATTAAAAATTAGATTGTTTTCACATTGAGCTTTTCCCCCCCTTTATGTTTTAGTAGCCTGTAGGAAAAAACCAAAAACAAACAAACAAACAAAAATTAATTTAATTAAACACCCTCAAGAGCTTGATTACCTATTTTTAATAAAAGCATGTTCACCTATTAGATTGCACATGAGAATTCAGTTCTTTATTTACTAAAGGGCCAAAGTAAAAAAGTTAATGTCTCAACTGGCTGCCTGAATCTATAGTCCCAAGATTATTTTTCAAGTACATAATTAAAATACCTTTTTTTCCCCCTTCAAAATAGGAGTTCGATCAAAATAGAACTAATATACTGCTGCCAGCCTTCAGATAGTGTTAGCATAGATTGTCCTAAAGTTTTTAAGGAGGCTAGCAATTATGCTCCATTATCATGATGATTAGAGCTCTGAATCATTATAATGACTTCTGTCTGCGTAAATCACATGTTAATAGAAATGACAATTTATGGCCATCTTTGGTAGCTGGCAGCTTGTACTGTTTGCCATATAAATGAAAGACAACTGTTACAAGGTCCAACAATGAGATTCTTCCGTGTCAAAGGTGGAATACCCTAATCCACCTAAGTATTTGGTGTCCCTAGTCTTCATAGATGTGAATAGGCATTGTCAAACCCTAATCCTTCTGGAACACAAAAATCCATCAGATCTTTTTCTTTAGAAAACTGGGATGAGATGAATACAATCCTCCTGCATGAAACCAGGACTGTGAGCTTACTGTCTTGATGCATCTTCTGGGGACCTGGTGTGCATGTTTTCAAGTTTACATCTACCCAAGCAACACACCATGCAGTCTGAATTATGAATATAAAAATGAACTGCAGCAACTGAGGTCTAACCACAGAACTTTGAAATACCTTAAGGAACATTAAGATGCTCATCAGATCATCTGATTACACAGAAAATTCCTCACATCTGTGCTGCATGGTGTATGAATGAATGAATGTATGTATGAATGAAAAGAGCAGCTTTCTATAGAAATAGCGCTATAGTATTGGAGCACTAATAGTCACCTTTACAGGGAGTGCACACTAACATTGAATTAATGTTACATAATGACACTAAGGGCTGGTTTTCTCTAATTGAGTTAGTCTTGGGCCTCCCACATACCTCCATCATCTCTCTTCAGCCTTGTGAACAAGCAGGCCTGCCATGGGTGGGGGCAACACCACAGTTCAGATCAGCCAGCTCTATGTTTCTCACAAGACTAGAAAGTCACCACCTTTATGTTCTCTTCAGCTACGTGAAAATCACGTGGTCATCTTCGCATTCCCTATGAGTTCTAACACAGGCCTCTGGAAGGGGATCAAAACTGTGACAAAGTGCCATCCAGCTGTTTCAAGCAAGTTATATGGTCCCTAAATCTAGTTTGGTGGTAGCAACTGGTCATGTCAGAGGCAGAACATCTTGTACCTGATAATAAGTCACCAGCAGATGGGGAACATTTTCAAATTTCACCACTTTTCTAATATATTTAAATAAAAGAAAAACCCCCAGTCAACCAACCAACCCAACCCAAACAAAACAAACACTTAAAAAAAAAAAACAAAAACAAAAAACCCAGACAAACAAACAAACAAACACACAATACAAAAAAACCCCCACAACTGTACCATAACACAACTCTAAGTGGGTAGCTCCCCCACAAAATCAGATCTGCAATTTCTTCCCCAAAAGAAAGAAAGAAAGAAAGAAACAGACAAACAAGAAAACTCACTTTACTTGCAAATTTCTTTAGAAGTCAAAATATTTTCAAACCCCAATCACCGTAACACACACAAAATCACAATCAACCTCAGAACATTTATTTTCATAATTATCAACAATTCAGAGAATGAAGAAAGTTTGCTCTCATCCTAAGCAGGAATAATGATTTGTTTGTCTTTTTGCCAAGCGAAAGAAAGACAAAAAATTATCTGATTTTTTTTACCCATTTTTACCTTCATTGCTGTTAAGTGTCTTGAAAACCTGAAAGCTTTATTTATCACTAAATATTCACATTGTCCATTAAGCAAAGAAAACATATTATCAGAAATAATAGGTAGTGTCCTTGCCAGCTGTGGGTGAATCAGAATTCACTTTGATTTGCAGTTCCTGGTAATAAATTTGCTCTTGTATCTCCCAAGTCTTACAAATGCCTAAATTTTCACATACCTTCTGTAGAGAGTATTTTCACTGAATTCACAACAACTAGTTGTATACTATGAGCCCATACTCACCTGCCTGTTTCAGCCTTCCTCAAATTAGATTAGTCACATTTAAAACATGCTTACTGAGAGAACAATCTAATCCTAATCTAATCTTTACATTGACAGAGCCTCAGTATTTTCTTCTTTAAACTAAACCTCTATTAAACATTTCCTTTTAGCCTGTCCTCATCTTCTTGCTTTCTCATTCCCCTCAGCCATAAGAACACAGTGAAATGAACCAGTGTTTTCAATCCTCAGGTCATTATGAGATTTCATGGAAGAAAAACGTAACTGCATTTTCCTTCATGAAGTGATAAATTGGAATTTATACTTTTTTTCAAGACGGAGAAGAACAGAAGGAAGGAAAGAGACAAAGGTATATTATCATGAGTTGTACTTAATGATTTTCTAATTAATTAACTGATTTTCTAATTAATGTTTCAGGTCTCGATTTTCAGTTTTAATTGTGCCTTGCCCTACTTGCGAGTTTATTCTCATGCTTTTGCCATGTGTAACTGTACATCCAATAACTGTAACATATCAGTTGAAAATCAGTTATGGAAGCAGACCCTGATGCCTATTAACTAGGTAATTACTATTGCTTCCGTCCCACCCCCCCAAACTCTCAGATGGGATTTAACACCCTTCCAAGAGTCAGAAACCTCTCATGCCACAGAGATTTCTGTTTCCCTCTTACCTATTTAGCCACTAAGTACATTTTAACCATTAAGTTATCATCACAAACAAATACGTAGCTTTATTCAGACAAGCATGGATGCCCTGGAATACTTATTGCTTTACAACTGCCCAGCCTAGAACCTCTTCAGGTAAGAGATTCTTCCCTTCTTCTTACACCAATTATGGTGGCATTGAAAAAAAAAAAAAAAAAGATGCAAGTGATGTAGAAATTTTCCCCCAGTCCTTTTATATTTGAGCAACTCCTATGAAGGTCAAGAAAAGCTAACACAGTCATCTTTCTTAGAAGGAGCTTGCACTCACGGTCCTTTGTAAAATGGTGGTATAAATGCATGAAGTTAAAGCACAGCAAAAACTGAGGCATTGCATCACAGGGATTGAGCTGCTTCCAGAAACAGCAGGTGCAAACACTTGCATAGACCTGTGTTCACTCAGTCCTTGTTTTGAGGCAATTCTTTCTTTTGAAGCAGAGCAAAACCTA
>VXBX01007770.1:740059-781088 GCA_013400415.1 Scytalopus superciliaris | reverse complement strand
GGAGCAGCCTGTTCCTGAAGAACAGCANCAGCCTGTTCCTGAAGAACAGCACCCCCTGGGAGGGATCCTCGGTGGAGGAGGAGAAGAGTGTGAGGACTCCTCCCTGTGAGGAGGAAAGAGCAGCAGAGAATGATGTGTGGTGGACTGAACACAGCCAGCCCCCATTCTCTGTCCCACTGTGCCACTTGTGGAGGGCAGGAGGGAGACAGTTAGGAGTACCTGGGAAGAAGAAAGGGGTGGGGGAAGGTGTTTTTAAGATTTGATTTAATTTTTCATTATCCAGCTCTGATTTGATTGTTAATAAATTAAACTAATTTCCCTAAGTCAAGCCTGTTTTGCCCATGACAGTAATTCCTGAGGGACCTCTCCCTGTCCTTATCTTGACCCGTGAGACTTTTGCTGTATTTTCTCTCCCCTCCCCAGCTAAGGAGAGGAGTGATGGAGCAGCTTTGGTGTTCAGCCAGAGTCAGTCCACCACAACGAACTAAACAGTTTTCAAGTACTTCATTTCCAAGCTCATTCTCTAATTCACAAATCATTTTAAGACTTTTTTTTTTCCCCATGTTGCAATTTCTCAGTATTCATTATAATACAAAAATCATGATACTGAGTTTCAATCTTATCAAAGTCATTTAAAGCTGCAATTGTCTCAGTGCTAATGTTGATTGTTCCAATTGCTGGACTAGATTAAAACACAGAAATAATACTGCTAATGATAATTTGGTAGAGAATTGGCAGGGAGGGACATTCTCAGCAGAATAAAAGATATATCTAATATCATTTGCTTGAAATAGAAAGCTGCAGTTGACCAAATGAAATCTTCCTGTTAATTTTCTTTTAATCTTTCTCAATTAATGTATTTAGGCACATTTCAAAATGCCATTTCTAGTTATATTCAGCTGTTATTATTAGAACTTCCTCATAAATTTTGGACTTAAATTTCCTGGCAAAGCAAAGAAATCAAAGAAAGATACAGAATTTCTTGCTAATTTTTATTGCATTCATCTAATAAAACCACATTTGGTTTGGCAACAGGAGACAAATCTCTGTGCTAGTCTTTTCTCCAGTCACTTTTGCTAAGCTGCAACATGACAGATGTCAAGCACAAATGAGGTTTTGTTGTATTTGGTATTTTACTCAATGCAACTGGCTCAGCATCTGCAGCTTTTGCTTAAATTCTAGTTTAGTGGACCTGAAATAACAAGACCTCCCAATGTACCTGGCACATATGTGTTAAATTCTTTCTTGCCTTTTTTTTTTTCATTAGACTCATATAATTACTTTGAAAAGTATTGTGAAATGAAGGCAGTAATGGGATGGCATTTCACAGAATATCTTGTTATGCAGTAAAGGTGCTGATGAACCACCAAAATGTGAACTTCAGAGCAAAGCGAGTTACTGGTACAGCTTGATGAATGTGCTATCACATTTTGAATATAAATAAAAAAATCATTGTCTTTGTAATATAAATACAGACTGATCAGATTTTTCAGCCTAGAAGTAAGAATCATCAAGGTTTTGTGCTGATGGGGAAGCAGATGGTCTTTTTTCTTTGAAAAAAGCTTAATACAAGCAGTTCGATGTAAAAGAGAGATAGCTATTGATGCAGGTTCTCTAATCATTTATCCAGAACTCATATTCTGGGTAGATTTTATTAAACTTGTAATGATGGATGACTCAAGGCTTTCTATTACCTGCTATCCTATGTTTGCTAATGCTCATGGAGCCAATATTTATCAAGTGCTAGCAGTAAGACTTATTACTGTAGTACAGGAAGAAATATGACTGTGCTGGCAGGATTGAAGGAGGCTTTATTATCCTGCATGACAGTGAAGTATAGTTGGGGTGTATGTTCTGGTTGTGACTTTATGGCCTGACCCGGCTTCCACTGAAACCAATAACCGAATAGGGTAGCCCTCGTAGGTGAGGGAGATGAAGTTAAAATAGCTGTATCTGTGTGCATCGTGGCACAATCTGGGCCATCAGATTGGAAAGCCTGTGGGGTGTTGTCCTCTGGAAAACAGGAGGGTTTGAAGACTTTCCTCTAAAGAGGAATATGCAGAATTGTACAATGGTTAACAGAATTTGTGCTTATCTTGGGCTTCAATAAAGGAGACAGTGAAAACTTAAATGGAAATAGAGTGAGCATAACATGAAGTTACTGAGTGCTGTTTTTTTTTTTCTTTTTAAGATTTAAACTTTTCCAGACCAAAATTTGATAACTAAATTTCTGAGCTACATAAAATACTTTTCTGCTCTTATTTATTCTCTCTTTTCATCTTTGGTGCAGTTGATTAGACCCTAAATGTTGCACTCATGTTTTCAGACAGCCTGTCCTATGGTTGCCTTGAAGTGTTTTGTGAGCTATTTGCTTCTATGATAAATACTGTTGCTTCATTAGAAGAATGAGCTTTATTTTTGTGTTGCTTTCTCGCAGCTGTTACAGGAGGTTTCTGCAATATAAACCTCCTCTGTGTACAACACCAGACTCCCTTTCAGCTTTAATTTAGAGGGTTTCAGAGATACTTGTGCTGTGATCTTGCAGTGTGTTGAGCCTGCTTGTGTTGGTCCAAAAAAATACCAATGCTATTAAGCTTTGCTGAGATTGAATCTCCTAAAAATAAGCAGTTATTTCAGAGACTTGGAACCCAAGTGCTGGAGTAATACTGGCAGAGCCACCCCTTCCAGACTGTAATTGGCTCTGGATTTGAGTATACAGTATGCTACTTTATGTGGTTAGAGCATATTATATGTGGCATGACTAATGATTTTCCTTTTTCCTCTCTTTTTTTCTCTTTTTCCCTTTTTCTTTTTCCATAAAAACAAGGCTCAGGTTGAAGCTAAGAAGGAACATGAGGGAGCAGTTCAGTTGCTAGAGGTAAGATACTCTGTGTTACCTTTGCTTATTCAGGTTCCCTTCTGAATGTGATAGCTTTACAGTATCCTCACTTTTGCAAGTTTCAAGGAATATGTAGGCAGATAGATTTATTTTTTTTTCTCTTCTAATATAATTACATCCTTTAAGGTTTATAATTCAGTTAGGAGTGCATTAAGTTGAGCTGTTGGAAATTATGTATATCTCAGTTTCTCATTTGATACCATTTTTTTGGTAAAATACTATTGAAGGAAGTAATTAATTATGAGAAATGTTATTTATCAGGCTGAAAATATAGCTGCAAATACCAAACAGTTATCTAAGGTTCCTAATTAATTACTGCCTGATAAACATAAGGCAACATGTTAAAGAATCTAAACCTAGTGAAATAATTTAGATACTTCTAAAAATCTTCAAAGGGTGTGGTAGAGAGAGAACACTTCATTTTGCTGCCTGTGGAAAAAAGATGGCATTAAATGGTATTAAGGGTTAATGTAACAGGCAATACCATGGAGTGATCATAGCAAGTGCGTTGTCAATATTTCACTTAGAAATCTGGTTTTAGCAGAAGGTAATTTCTAGTCTGTTTAGCTTCCCACAGTATTTCTCTGTGTGTACTTGCTGGTCCTGCCTTGGTGAAAGGTGGGTTTTTCTGGTGCATCTTTAAAAAAACTAATTCAAGAATGTGTTCATAAAAGTTAATATTCCCACAGAACGTGTTTTGCTCATAGGCTTTCATTATCATCGTATATATTAAGCTTGTTTTAGCTTTAGAATATAAGATTAAATTATTATTTAGTGCCTGGTGGAAAGTATATGATGCAGGAAAACATAATTAAAAACAAGGCAGGCAAGAGATTACTGACCCCCGTCAAGACAAGCACAGTTCCTGTTTAGCTGATTTGTCTGTGACCTGCAACTTGCTTAACCCCACCAAGGTTCCCAAAGCTTTTGCTTTTTATTGCCACAAGCGCATTATTTTTTAGCATTTTATTTAATGTGCCTTTTGCAGTTTGAGATCAGCAGCAGTATTGATTTCTGAAGCGTTCTACAGCGTGGTTTGTGTTAATGCATGTTTTTACACGTGTAACTGTTCTAATATACTTTGCTTTGAAATGTAAAAAAAGTATTCAAAACTGTTTTTATTTCTTTGTTTATTTCACATCTCTTTGTTTACTGTGTCTTGGTTGGGATTTATTGCTTTGCACTTCATCCAGAACACCTTGGACAGCATGCAGGTATTTTAGGGCATAAATTCTCCTTTCCCTGTCCTGAGTCCTGCACTTTTCCCTTTAACATGAGTATGATAGCCCTGCCTAACCTTGCATGGGATGCGTGCTAGAACCATTGTTATGCAAGCATGCTTTGCATTTATTGACCAAATACCAAATCATCAAAATCAGAATATTTTTCTACAAGAAATTAATCTTGGCATGATTTGATGAGAACTCGGATCCTGGTTTTGAAAGTCAATTTCTTACGAGCATGCCCCGTAGGAATGGTTTGGTAGTTTATTCAAGTCTATAACTTTCTGACAGTGTGAATTTTGTCTGAATTCAGATTGTTTCTTTATTAATACAAAGACTGTTTTATGTGGTATCTTCACCTGGGGTTGATTTGAGCCACCCAGTGAGAGCTATTGCTGCTATGAACAGATAAACTACGAAATAATATCCCCATAGCAGAACATGTGAATAGTCTGAATTCAAACCTGTCCACTTGGAAAGTTGCTCATCATCTTCCCTGTCTCGTGTGAACAGTATCTGTCTTGTAATGGATGAAGTCTGCTTCGTTTTCCCTTTAAGAAGCCGTTTTAATTTTAGAAGCAGCACTATGGATTGTATGAGAAACTTGGCAAGTGCTGAGTGATAGACATTCAATCTGTGCAGCAGAGAATGTCTTTTCATACAACCACTGCTACAGGCAGAGCCAGTTCTAGGGAGATCTGGTAGACCTGGCACCTTTGTGCCCTGGTTATTAGGGCGGATTACAGGGGAGGAGCTGTGGTTACAGACGGGAAATGCAGCTTTCCGAGGCTGTGAGCACACGCCTCTCTCCGGGCAGCGCCGTACACGGACACGTAGATTTTGTGCGGTGAGGTGAGTGTGGCTGCCAACAAACCAAGCACATGCCTGAAGTCAAGAAATGAGGATGAGCATGGGGATGCCTCCTGGTAGCTCAGTTGTGGATGGCGGTTTTTTTGCTTTATGTAATACCAACTTTGTGCTCACTTCTAACTCACAGCCTTAACTTAAAAAAGCAGTAAAGACGTTTTTCTTCCAGGCTTCATACTGCCGTGACAACAACCTGAAATTTCTACATACTCAGAAGAGAAGACAAAGGAGGCATATATTGAAATGCAAATAGTTTTTACACTAATAAATAATAATAAATCAATGTGTTTTTCCAAAAATACTTTTAAAACAAGCTTAGCATCTTGTTGAGGTTTGGATTGTGATGTTTTTGTTTTTTATTTTATGCTAGAGTTTCCATAACTGCATGTGGAAAGGTCAGTATACATTCTTAGAGAGTTGAATAGCTCATCTTTAAAAGAGGGGACCGAAAAACCAGACCAGTTTACTTCTTTGTTTGTGTTGATTCCTTTTAAAATTGTGCGTAGATGTCATACAGCAAATTAACAAGTAGCAAAGGCTCACATTTCACTTGCTCAAAACCAGAGCAAAGAGATGAAAGACAAAAAACCCCCAGGCATTTATTGTTTGTGTAAAACTCCCACAATGTCTCTGATTCTTAGTGGGTTTTTTTTCATAATCAATCAGATGGATACCCTGAGACATGTTTTGCAGAAATAAATTAATTTGTGTTATGAATACAGTTTAAAATTCACTGTATCTTTTAAAAAGTATTCATTTCAAGAAAAGGAACAAGCAGTACCACCTTCTGTAGCAGAAAATTTGGCTTTTTGGGTTCTTCTGAGTACTATAAGTGTTTTCCCGGTTTTCAGCTGAGCTAAGACTTTTTTAGAGGTGGTATGTAATATATGTTGTTTTCATGATACGTAAAATGTGCCATTTTTCTTATATGAATTGAGAACATTTTTGTCTTTGAAAAAACCCAATCTCAGTTCAGCTGAATGAATTTGATGGATATCCTGACTTCCTTTGTTTGTACAGTTGTTTAACTAGGCATATACTATAAAGGAGTTTTTAATGAAGCAAAGTGATGTTTGTTCATCATAAAGTACCAGATCAGGATACAATACATTAGGTTTTCATATAAGGAGCCTCTTAGTGCCCCTGCTGAGCTACTTCTGCTTGTTTGGGTCACAGCAGGCAGACGTGGGTTCTCCCTGGGTCTCCAGTGGCATTCCCTCTGCCACATTTCCAGAGCACACACCAACCCCATGTAAAACTCAAACCTCACAAATGAAACGCTCAGGAGCTTCTCCGACTCTTCAGTCTTTGCAAGAGGTGTTCATTTATTCTTTCCTAACTCTCTGGGCACTCTAGATTTGTGGGGTTTTGTCTTCAGGAATATCTGACAGTGTATGCTAACAGATACACAGGTGGTTTATAAATGCTGATTGAAATTTAAATTCATTATACTGAAAACAGTATTATCCTTACTTTAGCTGGTTACAATGAATGTGCAGATTTTGATAAAAGGGGTTTTTCATGCTGAAGTGTCTTCACTACTCTTTATATGTTTTGAGTAAAAGTTGTAGAAAAAATCCTGAATTTCCATGCCCTTTGTCATTCCTTTCAATCAGGGAATCTTTCTTTCACATCACCTTGTCCATTTTCTCCCATCAGGAATTCCTAAGATGTGTGTAGGCAAATTTCCCAGGTCGAAACAGAAGCTTATCTTTTAAGTTCTGTTTAAGCCTGATGCCGCAAAATTCAAACAAAAATGTTTGCCAACAATGACATTTTGGTGCTTCTCACAGGCTTACAACCAACCTCCCCTTTGCTGGTGTCTGGAGCACTTTGTGTGGTTTGGCTTTACAGGGAGGAGCATTGTTTTTTGGGAGGGAATTCAGGCAGTGCCCGGACCGAAATTCTGCATGAACCACTGGGGTTTATTCATTCTTGTTGAGGTTTAATATGTAAATGTTAAGCCAGCAATTCAGGAGGCTTCAGCTGAACAGCAGAGGGTGGGCAAATCTCAGAAATATACCTGAGTTCTAGAAAAAGTTGGAAGAGCACACAAAACTGACATTCAGATGTGTATAGAAGTCACAAAGCTGTAGCATCAATTTGCAAGTGTTCTTGGCAGTGTGTTTTTTAGCACTGCCAAAGTATATGATGAGGAATTTCCCCTTTGGAAACTGGGGATGAAAGGAGAAATTACCTCAATATTTCAGGGTTACCACCAGCTTTTGTTCTAAGTGTGGGTGAGAATTAGAGGGAGATTGTGGACCTGTTTATCCCAAATAGTTTGCCTGTCTTGGCTTCCTGGTACTTCAGAAGAATCTGATGGAGTCAGAGCTTGCTCTGATCTCAGTCAAATGTCTGTGTTCTGTCTTGGTTTGCAGGCCAAGGTCCGGGAGCTGGAGGAGAAATGCCGGACACAGAGCGAGCAATTTAACCTCCTGTCCAGAGAACTGGAGAGGTTTCGGCAGCAGGCAGGGAAGATTGATCTCCTGAGCAGCAGCACATTGACATCCTCAGATATCTCTGGTTCTCCTGCTAAATCTCTGTCCCAGTTAATGAATGGAATAGCCACTTCTATAGGCAAAGGTAAGGACCAGCATTTTATTTGTAGGTGTTGGTTCTGCCCTGTAGGTTTTAAGGTGCAACTCTGTGATGTAAATAGAGTTTGCTGTATAAATGGAGGAGAGAACCCACTCCTGTTCCTGTTTTGTGGCTTGTTGAAATTTCAGAGTGTCTCTTAAGCCTTCACTGAGCTTGTTCCAGTTTTATTCAGGCACTGCCGTGAACTGAATTCTCTCTAATTCTTGTTGGGTGTAGCATTAAAATGATGTATTCCTTGTGTAAAATATACTTCCATTGTAAAAAGAAGGACTGTCTGCATAGCTGGGCTTTGCTGCAAAACCTTCCCTGTTTCAGGGACAGGCTCTGCTGTCTTGTTGAAGTAGCAGTTCATGGGGAAAGAAAGCACAGAGACCCCCACAGTGTATTGGCCATTACATAAAAGTGTAAATAGAGAAGGGGAGAAAACAGGGAAACTGAATGAAGTATTTTGACAGACATGAAATGGTTTTTGGCTTAATTTCTTTGTTCAACGTAAATGATGCACTTGTCCATAAAAAAATTGGAAGTAAAACATTAAAAAAAAAAAATAGAAGCAAACACTGTCTACAAAACATAGATTCTGGCATAAAGTGATTTTGGTTGAAAATTAGTTTCATGGGATATGTCTTAACAGACCTGAATAGAGATAATATGTACAATTGCCTGTTAAACTGTGCAAAGGTATGTTTAAGTTTTTAACTGGGTTTAGAATAGTATTTAAACATGTAACTCCCAGTTGTTCTAGAAACAGAAGAGCCTCAACAAAAATACTGTTGATTTGAGTTTCAAAACAAATGGAGAACATAAAGTTAAAAAAAATAAATATTTACATCTGTGTTGTTGTTCTTACACTCGCAGTGCCCAGGACAGTCAGCAGTATGTGTTTATCCAAGATCTGTGTTGAACTTTCACCAGGTCATCTCCTGTTGCCAGAGGCAACGGCCCTCCTAAGTGCAGCGCTTTGTAAACGATCCATTATTCATAAGAAAATTGCAAAGATCGAGGCAAGAGGTCACCCGAGGACACTTGAAAGTAACTTCCATGTAAATCACATGTCAGATTGTGTATTATTATAATAATGTTATTCTCAAGGCTGAGGAGTGTCCTCACCAGCTCAGTATCACCCAGGCTGGAATGACTTCACTTGTTCTGTAAAGAAACAGCTGTCACTTAATTCCCATTACTTACAAATTCACCAAGAGTTGTTTTAAAATAAGTGCGGAAAAGAACTGGAAATATGAAATAGTCTCAGCTTTTATTCCTAAGTTTCTAGAAAAACTCTGAGGAACAGGGCCTGGAAATCACAAATCATTTCCCTGCTGTTCCAGATGAGTGGTTATTTTCAGTGAAGGGTGCTAAACTCAATGTGAAACCAAGTCCAGAGGGACCAGGGTGACATCCTTCTTTCATTTCAGTTCAGTAACTCTGTGTTTTGCATGCTGTGGGTTCTTGAACCCAAAACTCGAGCTGTTGGCAGTCTTGCCCACTGTGGTGCATATCAGCTCACAGGCTGTGCTGGAGCTGCAGGTTTTACCTGAGTGGATATTAAAGTGCAGTAAATGGAGAATTCTGAAGGCATTACCTGATAGCCATAAGAAATTTCCTTAATACCAGCAGCATTAGCTCTTCTGTCTCTAAGGACATGATTTTCAAAGAAACAATTAATTTTGAAGAAAAGGTCATTAGGTACTGAAATGTCCTTTAGGCAGCTGGTGAAGGTCCAGCCTGGATCGCTGCAATTGATTTAAACAGGCTCCTCAAATGAAAAACAGCTAACTTTTTAAGGTACTCAGTCAAGCTCTCCAAACTAATCTATATTTATTCTTAAAATACTAATGGAAAAACCTTTTCAAAAACCTTCAAAAGAGAAATATTCTGTGTAATCCTTGAGTAAAAACACAGCAAGATCTGTATTGAAGGCATTTAAAGACCTTGCTCTGTAAACCTTTTCTCATAACCTTTTCATTTTTATGTCTTAGAATTCAGGGCCTGCAGCACTAGTGAATAAACATCAGAAATCCTTGGACAACATTCATTCTCAGTATGAATGCACTGATAACAATAAAGTGATGTTTGAGCAAGTGGGCAGGATTTCTAATTATTGAAATCAACCCTTTCACAATAATGATGGTAATGTACAGCAAGTTCTTCAAACCAGAAGTGTAATTATTTTTATTATGTGTGAGGAAGAAAGAACACAAGAGGGAACACAGGGACAGCTTTCAAAGCAAAGCAAATGACGGAAATGAGATCAGTTTATGACCAGCTGCTTTGCCTTAATTGGTGATGTTTGAATGTATCAGGAAATGAAATAAATGTAGCCAGAATGGATTAGAGCAGAAAAAGTTCACTTTAAACATGTAATAATGTCACAATCACATAGAGAAACCTTAAGATTTATTATTCATCAGATAAGAGGCTCGTTTAAATGGTCTTTCCAGATAATTTAAGTGGTCCATATGGAATCAGCAATTGCAATAAATAAAATGGAGAGTCTTATTGTAATGCAAGTATGGCCAGCTCTAATTCTCCTGAAACATTTAAATTAGGTCCAGTGATCTTTCTCTTCCCTTGAGAGTGTTCTTCAGACTTCCTTAACAGGTATTCGCCAGGCATGGGAAAATAAAGGCCATTTTGAGAATATATGGATTTAATGAAGACTTTATTAAACCCTGTGGCTTGATAAGGTTCTTCTCTACTACTTAGAGAAAGAAAAAGAGACATTTCTAGATGCTACTGCATGTTTTTATGAGCTGACATCATGTATTTTTAATTTTTAACTCTGTGTTTTCCAGAGGTCAAATATAAAAGGAAAGGTGTTGGGGGGCGGGAGGAGTAGGGGGGACGGTTTGCTTAGTTTTCACCTAACAAACTTTAAAACAGTCTATAGGTCACATTCTGTTGCTCAAGCCCAGGAATATCAGTATATTTGCCTTGGATGAACAAGAGAGTCAGGTTTGAAATAGTTTCTTTTTTTTTGGAGGTGAACTCTGTCCAGTTTTTAAATGCAGCCTTTTTTGTCTGTGTCCTGTATTCACAGTCTGCAGGAGTAGACACCCTCGGTGGAAATGAGCAGGAGATGACAGACATTCAGGAGGTTTCAGGAGCAATATGCTTCATCCTTGATGATGCTTGTGTTTATTTTTTTTTAAACAAATGTGGCTCTATGTGCATAGAATCAGCATGAATTTACATATATAATTTAAGTGTCTCATGACCTTTTAAAAAGGCTCTTCTCCAGAATACACAGGAACTAATTGCTAAAGTTGTATGATAAGGCTCACATGAAAATCATTTCTTTCCAGTTTATTGCAGATATTAGAAGACCTTGAAAATGCAGCCATTTTTAAGCTGCTTTAAGAACTGGATCCCATTGAGGTCCTAGAGAGAAGCAGTCTCACAGCATGGAAAGAGCCTTAGAGGATCAGCTTCTGTGGTTTCACCACTTTTTCATGAGGACACAGGTGTTGATGGCACCGAATATGGATCTTACTGAGAAGGGAGGTGCTCCTTTGAACAAGTAGCCAAATAAACAGAGAAACAGAGGACACTGAAGGCAGCAATTAGTCCAATTAGGAAGACAGATCTATTTTGCTTAGGCAGACTTGGGGCAGAAGCTGCACTTCCACATACATTGATGGATATTCCAGTCCCTCTGATGGGAAGTGAGGTATCTGTGTAGGCTCAGCACTATCTGGAGCCACAAATGTGTCCAATCACTTAATACAATTGCAACTACCACCCAGTTTTATTTTCTGTATATTAAAGACTCAGAGAGAATTCTATGTACCCTGTTTTGCAAGTGAAAAAAAATAAGCCAGATTGATATCTTCCAGCATCTTGGTATTCCTGGAGTTCTTGATGATTCATGCTCCTATCCTAGTTATCATCCTATATGTATGCAAAGCAAGGGCTGGATTGTCCTAGAATCTTTCTCCACATTTGGTACATAGTGCAACTAATTTAAAAACAAAGCCTGAAGAATCCAGGAGGTATGAGACCAAACAGCAGTTTCCTTTGAATGAATAATCACAGTTGGCCCAATTATTTATAGGCTTGGCGCTGACAGGCTGATATGGCAAGCACATTAACAGCAAACAGAAGGAGCTAAATTGGCTAAAGGTTTCTGAACAGGGATGACTTTCCTGTTATATATGTGAGAAAGGTTCCAAGAATAAAAAATGTGCCCTTTTCCAGCCTGGGGATTGCTGTAAGCAGGGCTGGGTGTAATTAATCTTTTGTATGGTGAGTTGTATATTTCCCTGCTGTCAATGTGCTTAAGCTGTCCTGCTGTAAATTACAATGATGCAGAGAAAATCATATTGGACTAATGAGAACACCAGAAAAACCCTCTGATGTATTCTTGGAGCTTATTCTCCTCTGCAGTGTGAATAAAGAGGTTCCACCGATAATTCCTGGTGACGTGGTTTGGGAAGCTTGCAATTCAGTAGGAAAACATTGCTGTCCAGACTTGTGGCAGAACAGGAGAGGAAATTCTGAACCTATACATGTTCAGGGGCTGAAAAATAAGAGTATAGGTTCATTATGTTAATGAAAAGGAGAATGCACTCTGCATATCTGAGTGTGTCAGCAAAGGACTGTGTTTTGCTGTAACTTCTGCTTGTGCTGCAGATATAATTAAGCTCAGTTTACAGTTTCCTGCTTTTGTGTGGTTTAGGGACTAAACAGTAAAAGGGGGAAAATGTAGAAGTATTTTATATTATAATTTATTAGTCTGTCTTGAAACCTTGATGATGTTGTTCTTTTTCATTGTCTCCCCTCACCTCTAGACCTGATTTTCACCCGAATCAATAGGACATAAGAGTGATCAGCCCCCTGCAAGGCTGCCTCCTTAGGTTATTCAGTGTGCAATACAAACCTTTTCTTTTTTTAAAACTATTTTAAAAAACACAGTAAAAACTTTCAAAAAGGATTTCTGAGGATTTTTCCTTTTTCATAGCCCAAGTCTTCCATTTTTTAGAGACTGGAGAGATGGCACTGTGATCAAATTGCATGTTTTAGTACTGGTGTTAAAGAGGAACTCTTATGAAGTATGAAGCAGGTGCTCTTAGCACTTACTGCCTGCCAAAAGTCAAACCACTTCATTTCAAAGTGAATATCCTGCCAACTGAATCATTAGCATTTCAGTCACTTTCTCAGAAGACACATGTATGACTTGATTCTACTTTCTGGTATATGACAGACTCCCCCAAAAGGAAGAAAGGTTCTAACAGCAGCATTTTAGTGCTGGGTATGTTAAACAGCATGTCAGATAATTTCTCCAAACATATGAAGGTGGACGTTTTTCAGTAAGGGAAAATTTAACTTTGAATTTTTTCAATTAAAATACCTGCACTTTCTACGTTTTGTTTTGTTACATATTGTTGACTTATGCAATTTACCAAAAGACTGGGAACTAGTAGGCTTAGCTACTTTTATGCTCTGTAGTTTAGAGTGCAGTCTTTTTCTACCAGGATTTTTAAAAGGAGAAGAAAATAACTCACTGCTGCTTGTTAGTTGGCAGTGTTTCTGCTTGAGAGCAATTACTTATTCCTGTGTGTGTTTTGTTCACTGCCAGGTCATGAAAGTCCTTCTGGAAGTCGCTGTGTGATTTCAGAGTTTATACGACCCCTTCAAATATCTGGAGACAAACCAGAACAACTGTCTGTCAAACCTACATTCCTGTCCAAGTCAAGATCTGCTACCCCAAGATGCAGATTTGATTCAGACGTGAGTTTTTTTTAATCTGTCACTGAAAGTGTTTGTTCCAAGGGCTCCTCTGCTCCAGGGGGCTGATGCAGGGTGATCCAACTGCTTTTAAAAAGTCAAGACGTGAATGTTCTCATTTTCTGAGACAACTTGGGAACACAATCAGTGGGAATGTTTTCAAAGAAGCCACAGCTGATATCCTAGTTACACAGCATAAAAGGATAGGTGTGTGAGAACCTCAGGCTTCTACGAGACCCTCAGCTTTCAGCAATGCAGGCAGAGCATTGTGCTGCTCCTGTGCCTGAGGTGTAAATCAGCACTTCTCTCTGTGTCTGGTTTGGTGTGCAGGTCTGTGTTAGGCAGGTTTATTAGTGTTTCATTTTATCTACCAAAAGGTGTGACTGTGATACAGCCTGGGCAAATGGAAGAGAAATTCCATGCAGTGTCCTGTCCAGGCAGGGATGCTCGGACAGAGAAGCAGCTCATTCTGCGGGACTCGTTCTTTGCTTGGTTCTCACGATGTGTGAATCTTCTCACTACAAGGCAGACCCCACCCACAAACAGCCTTTCCAGCACTCTCCTAAACTGATACTGAGCCTGTAAAATGGAAGTGAAAGTTGCAGGATGTTGTCACCAAAGTCTCCCACCGTTCGACTTCACACCTGGTGTTTAATTGTGCTTTTGAAAGGTTCTGTTCCTCCTTTCTCAGGAAGGTTTTCTGCTTTTCAGTAGAATTTTAGCAGAAATCCAANATATATATATATATACAAGTATAGGGCAAAGTTTGAAAACTTTATAGAAGGGTATTATTTTCTATTAAATACTATAAGCCTGTTTTGTAGGGCCAGATACCCATGAGAAAATGATCTTTAGGTTTTACCCCTCACTTTGTAGTCTGGAATCCCTTTCTTAAACTTTGCAAGAGTCAGTAAATTGCAACTGTGTGCATATTTTCTATCTATGTTATATTCACTGCTACTGAACCTGTGAAAGTTGACAGAAACAAAATGTTTCTAACTGGATCACAAGCCTGAGTGTGGTGTAGGATATTCAACAAAATGTTAGATTCTTGTACAGTAGGAATTCCATGGGCATATCTAAGGATTATCCACAAGAAATATTTGTGTGTATTTGTGTAGCAGCATTACTGAAAAGTGGAAACATTCACTGCTTTTTGAAGAGGCCACAGAAGCAGCAACCCAAGGAGTAGTGAAAGCAGGAAAAGCAGCTTAGCGAGGAGACTCAGGGAAGCAGAACTAACAGCAAGGAACAGAAAAAGCGCACGTCAAATTTAATTCCCTCTTTCTATTATTTTTGAGTTATCTCTCACTGAGAATGTCAAGCCCTCTTTTGCAGAATTGTACGTTTTGTGCCTTCTAGAGTGTAATTATGTGATACATACTTACATTATGCAAGCTCACAGAAATTAAACTCTGTTCCTTTTTAGAGATATCCAGACCTGAGGGAGAGTGTGTGAATAAAACCTAAAAGGGGAGCATAATGCTGGGAAGTCTGAAAGAAATAAATAAAAAATGATACTCTGCAAAAAAAATACGTTTGCAACTGCAACCTGGTTGTTATTGGTGACAAAGTCTTCTAGAATAAGCGTTATTGGTTGAGTTATGCACTTGGTGACAAGCCCATATAAAGGTGTCAGGGTGAGAGTCCTTGCAAATGTGCACACAGCCCCAAATTCTCCACAGGGTAAAACATGTGTCTGTTGCTGTCCTCCTCACTGCAGTCAAGTGTTGGCACAAAGCGTGTGTTGGGCTAACCCACCTCTTAAGAGTTAATTTGGAGGAAAACTGACTTAACTCAGTATTTTTCTGCTGTACTTTTGACAGGGACCAGTTTAGACCTGAAACTTGCAGTTCAGTATTCACTCTGTTTAGACTGTAAAATTTTTGGCAATTTTCAGACAATTTCTGTTATTTGATCCCACTGTTAACCTGTTATTTCTACCTTAATTGAAGTTCTCTCAAGCACAGACAAGAAGTTGGTCATTTTTTTCTGAAATGTCTCACAACATCCTGTAAAATAAGTGGGGGGAAATTTGTCTCTCACTTCACAACCTCTACGAGGCTCGAAGCATAACAAGAAGAATTACTGTTTTACCAGTGAGATACCTGGTGCAGAGTCTGTGTTGATTCAGCACCACAATTTAATCTCCAGGTTTTGTAGACCAGATTTCTAATGGAATAAATGTGTGGCTTTGCAGAATTGAATTAAATATGATGGTAAATTCTGAGGAAATAAATTTCTTTCTGTTAGTGGAAAGGATGGAATTCAACAGATGCTGATGCTGTGAATTGGATTGGATTGGCAAGGGAATTTATTTTGTGTGATACTCATTGTTTCCAAGTGTTTGGAAGTGGACACTGGCACCAGCTCTAAACTCAGCATTTGTCTTAAGTACTTAGTCACTGGTATCAGCCCTTCTAACTAAAATTAACTGGTTGTGTCCTGTGTTAGAATTTAATTATTATTTTTTTCAGTGCTGCGTGTTCACTGTCTGATTTATGTCACCTGTCAGGAAAACTGTTCATGCAGCTCTTTGAAATCACATTATCTTTTCTTTTATCCCCTCTGCAGATGGATAATGATCAGAATTCCAATACCTCAAAGCAGAGATATTCTGGGAAAGTCCATCTTTGCATTGCCCGTTATAGGTAAAACCCCCATCTCGTTACATATGTAATATTCAACATTAGGTTTTCCTTCACTTTATTCACACAATTAATACATGAAATCAATGTTATAGATAACAGACCCCTTTCCTATTTTCACTGACTGTAAAATAGGGCCACGTCCATGTGCTTTGATTGACATGAAATGGCTCTGTTACCCACCACTGTATTTCTTGCCTTCAGTGTCTCAGTGACATAAAATGGGTACCTCCTACTTTATACAGGATGTCTCAATCTGTTCTTATAAATTACTTTTTCAAGCAAGGAAAGATTTAGAAGTCTGTCACATCTTCGCTTTGCACTTTAAAATTCAAACTATAACATTCTGTAGTGATAAAAATTTTGGTGACAGACAATTTCTTTCAGAATGGATGCAAATTTGCATACTTTTTAAGTACTTTTTGTCTCTCAGTAGCTTCTTTATGTGAAACTCACCAGTTTTGTCTTTTTTCACCTTGTCTCTGTAGAGTTAATAAAACTTTGTAAAACACATATAAAACATAGAAAACAAATGGAATACCGGGACTGGAAAAGACCTGAGTTTGTTTCAATTCCCTTAAAAAAATAAGCCTTAGAGCTGTGTGCCTTCTCCTGCTCAGCATTCTGCCTGTACTCCTTGCAGTTACAACCCTTTCGATGGACCAAATGAAAATCCAGAGGCAGAGCTCCCTCTTACGGCAGGAAAGTACCTTTACGTGTACGGAGATATGGATGAAGATGGCTTCTATGAAGGTATTTTTTTTTTAATCTATGAATTCATGCTAATTCATGCAGATTGAAATCGGTTCGTCTGTCAAACACGCTCCAAATTCTTTCCTTCGTCTACTACTAAATCAGTTGCTAAAATTACCCTTATCATCCTTCTGTTAATTAACAGAGTTTCTGCACCAGCAAAGCCGCTCCTTGCAGGCAGAGCTAATTATAAGATTTTTTATAGTGTCAGCTTTTCCTACTGGCAAGATTTAAGTTGACAAGAAAGCTTACTGGCAGTTCTGGTGTTTCCCTTGCTGAGCCTTTACGTTCTCAAACTGTGCATGTTGTTTGTGTACAGTTTTCACTCCTACCTTCTTCCTTACCTTGTCTGCTCTCCAGGCACTGACATGAAAGAGGTGTTCTCCTTCAAGGATTTTAATGGCATTGCTCTTTCTCACCAGGAGAACTTCTAGATGGACAAAGAGGACTAGTCCCTTCAAATTTTGTGGATTTTGTTCAAGACAACGAGACCCGGTTATCAAGCACATTAAGCAGCGAACAAGATCAGAATTTTATCAACCACTCGGGTCCTACTTTGGAAGGAGATCTCTTGGAGATAAGTCCACCAAGTCACATAGACTCCAGCGTAATCAGCAACGGCGCAGGGACTCTGGATGTGAACATTGATGAAATTGGAGAAGACATTGTGCCTTATCCTAGAAAAATCACCCTTATTAAACAACTAGCCAAAAGTGTCATTGTGGGCTGGGAGCCACCGGTAGTGCCACCCGGATGGGGAACCATTAGCAGCTACAACGTCCTGGTTGACAAAGAAATCCGGATGAACATCGCCTTGGGAAGCAGAACGAAAGCTCTTATAGAAAAGCTCAACATTTCTGCTTGTACATACCGAATATCCATCCAGAGCATCACAAACAAGGGCAACTCTGACGAGCTGCAGTGCACTTTGTTAGTTGGGAAGGATGTCATAGTAGCCCCCTCGAATCTTAAAGTGGACAATATAACCCAGATTTCTGCTGAGCTGTCCTGGCTCCCTACAAATAGTAATTACAGTCATGTCATCTTTCTTAACGAAGAGGAATTTGACATTGTCAAGGCTGCTAGCTACAAGTACCATTTTTTTAATTTGAAGCCCAATATGGCCTACAAGGTGAAGGTCATGGCAAAGCCCCATCAGATGCCCTGGCAGCTTCCCTTGGAACAACGAGAAAAAAAGGAAGCCTTTGTGGAATTTTCTACATTGCCAGCAGGTTTGATATTTTTCTCCCTACCCCAAAACTCTCCAGTTAAGTTTCTCTGAAAATACTAGATAAGATAACTTAATCTTTGACTTTCTGCTCTAATCTATGTCACTTTGATGAGAAGAATGGGCATTATTAGATTGCTTTTTAAATTAGTTCCAGTCCTGCATTATTGTCTTCTTTGTTCCTGGGTAAGGACAGATGCATTTTTGGGAGATAAACTCCAGATCATCATCTCAGATAACACTCTAAGTGTTTTATCAGACTAATCTCCATTTATATTTAATTTGTCCAGTTATAATACTTCTGGTAGTAATTTATTTTTGTTGGTGTGAACAACACTGGGAGGAAAAAGAGCTTTTACTTCTTTTTTGTTATTTGTATGTCTTAAAGAGCACTTTCTACATTTTCTCTAATGAAAAACAACACAGACCTCTAAGAGGACCACAGAGTGTAAAATGGGGATGTAAATGCATTTTGGTTGTGAATTTGCAATCACATTGTACAATTTGAATTTGTGAAGTCAACAAATCCATTGTGTTTTGGAAATCATGAGGGGTTTTCCCACCTGACTTTTGCTTTAGGAATGGTGGTAAGTGTTTTCAGTCATTTCCCATTATTTAGGAACATTGAAATAATGCTGAAAACTAGAACAGAAATAATGTAGTGAATTAAAGGATAACCTCATGATTTTTGGGGTGTATGGTTGTACCTGAAAAAAAGGAACATCTGTCCTTATAGACTCACCTACCCAAGGTCATCTAATCAAGGACAAGTAGAAGCCTCCTCATATATCCACTCTTTCAGATCCCTGAATGCCTCTGGAGCAGGGACAGAGAAGTACAAGTGGCTCCTGGCGAGTGGAATGTCAGTAGCATGTTCTGAGCTGTGGTTGTGCACTCCCTGCTGGGATTTGATTCCAGCAAAGGGGCAGGAATTAGTTCTGGTCTCTTCTTTGGTTTGTGTGGCTTTTATATGAGGAGACAGAGAGGACAGGAATGCTGCTTGAGTAGAGGGGGAGTGAAGCTTGTGTGTCTCCCCTTTTTGATGCTGTTGATTTATAGTTTCAGTTAAAATGTCCTCAGCTCGCACATTTACTCTTTTCTCTGGAATCTTTTCAGTGAGAGAAGTGGTAGTGCTGTTGTGGAGTCTGCTGGGAGGGGGGTATTTCAACCCTGGGATGTGTCTTGGGGGAGCTGGGAGGCACTGCCTGTGTGGTGGCTTGAATTTACTGGTTTTGTCGACTTTTTTACTATTTGGGAAAGGCCTTTTGAGCGAGTTTTTTTTTCAGGCCAAACACTGAACATGCTGTATCTCCCTCTAGTTGCTGAATTATGCTAAGCAATGCATGAGCTAGTCCGTGCTGAGGAGCTGAAATGCAGTGGAGCCTCAGCTTTTAGATCCAGAGATCCCACAGTCTTCCCCACTCCTTCATTACATGGAGAGCATTTTTACAGAAACATGTCAACTTTTCACTGCTACAGAGCAAAGTAAAATAGCAGCTGTTGAAGCCATTAGAGGCTGACACCTGTATTTCAGAAGTTATTGGAATAAAGGGAAAGGAGGCCCATGAAATCAGAGTCAGTGATGGGAATTACCATCATAGCTGTGCTTTTGTCTTGCAAACACTGCTGGCTTCGATGAATCGAGTCTCTCTTCTTTCAAACTACAGTTAAAAGAAAGAAATTACTTGACTAGTACTGGGATTTTTCTCAGATTATTTTTCCACCTTAAATGCCTTAAGTGCTCATTTTATTTGCAGCTGAGAAGCTCTCTCTTTGCTAGTGGGTTAAGTGATATCCCTACAGAAAAGGGTATCTTCAGCCACTTATCCCAGAAAAGGAATGAGGATCAGGGAATGTTTTAAAATCACACTGTATCAAACTCAGGGAGGTTTTGGGAACACATTAAGCAAAAATGACCTTGAGGTAATGGTTCACATTCTAAGCTAGAGAGAGCAGTTGCATGAAAAGTGCAGGAAAATTGGGGATCACCTTTTCATTCTTCCCTTTGCATAGCTATATCATGTTTTGCATGATTTATACTGAAAACACATTGAGTCCTGTCAGACCAAAGCTGAGTGCCAGCTCTTCACTTGTTGAACAATTGAATTCCTTTTCTTAATTCATCAAAGCATTGGAATTGCTTAAATTAAAATAGAAGTAGTTCTCTCTTGTACACTTAGCTTTAAAAATAGAAATAAGTACGGGATCAAGACCCATGGGACTGTTACAGTTTTTCAGCTAATTTATGTAGAAAAACCCATGGGGACCAAAGTATAGCAGAATTCCAAAACAAGAATTTATGTTGATGGCCAGGACCATGAAAAGTCATCAAGAATAATTTCCCATTTAATGATGGGGGGAAACAGAAACCATGCTAAGCCTTAGGCATCACACTTTATTAAACCTGTCTCTGCCACAGTCTCTGAAGGTCGAGACATACTCCCTGGGGATTGTTTAGTTGTGGGGGAATGGAAGGAAGGTGACTTCTCCTGCAGGAGCAGATTAATGCCAATGTCATTGACAAGATACTGGGTTAGATCAGATGCATTTATTCTTGTAAGCTGAGCAGCCTTGCTGGATTGGGAATTTGGCTGTCAATAAAGTAGGATGGTTAGGAAAGCTGAAATTCAATCCTAAACCAAAATCTGTCTTGGCCAAAAATAGTATTAAGTCAATTTATATACTTTGGACTTGCAAGTTAAAAATATATTATGGATGCAGGGGATGGTATAAGCGAAAAATTCCTGTTGTGCCTGTACTATCCTGAAAATGACCATAATTTTATTTCCATGCCCACTAGAGGATGAAATTCAGTGACAGCAAACTAGTGAAATACACTGACAGTTTGACAGAAAACTGGCTGAGCCCTGTGTGGTATTTCCACATGTATGATGCACACAGTTAAATATTTGTGGCCTTTTTGGAAGATGAACAGGAATGGGTTGTGCTTAGTTCACTGGGAAGAGCAAACTTGCAGTAGCCAAGGTTTGTATTGCCCTGGTTGTTCCGCAGAGGTGGCTCCAGCTGGACCCTGCCTGTGAGATGTTTTAGCATGAGACACCTCTCAGGGTTTGGCTGTTCAATTAACACAACAGGATGCTCGAAAAAATTATGAGCTAATAATCTCTGTGATATTTTCACTTTGGCTTTCCGACCAAAGTAGAGCTATTTATAGTAGGGTAATGTCTTTTAATTAAGGATGTATTTGGTGTGCTATTACACGAACATACTGTAAATGCCCATAGAGGTTAGTGGATGTATTTTTTTAATTCAGTGCAGAGAAAAGTCTGTGAGACCAGTTGTCCTCTAACCAGCATGCTGCTGGTGGGAAATGTTGAACTTTCAGCTTGCAGTCCACATTGCAACTTAGTTCACTGTGCTTCTAACCTTAAATTGTGACTTGGAGCCACTGATGGTCCAGAGAGACAGAATTTGAAAGTGATTTCTGAGTATGTAGTATGCATTGAGTGCAGATATATATACCAAAAGGTAATTTGCTGTCACTTGCAGCAGTTTTCCACTAACAGTGCTGATCTCAAGCCCTTTTCTCACTCCATTTTTCTGTTAACATGTCCTGCATTCAGAGTATCAGCTACACAGCCTGGAGGGTTAAAAACAGATGCAGGGCAAGGTGCAGCTACAGACTATCCTACAAAGAAATACAGCTTAGTTAATGGTTGTAAGCTCATGGTCAGTTCCTGCACCAAGACCTGCTGAGCCTGTGCTCCTGGAACAACTGGAACAAGGATATTTTGTCTTTAAAAAAAAAAAAAAAAAAAGCTCTGAAATCTGTAGTTTCCAGCAACAATGACCAGTCCCATCTTCCTTAGGTCCTCCAGCTCCACCTCAAGATGTCACTGTCCGGGCTGGGTCCACCCCAGGAACCATCCAGGTGTCCTGGAAACCCCCGGCTCTGACGGCGACAGGGACCTCCCACGGCGCCAGTGTCACAGGTTACGGTGTTTATGCGAAAGGGACACGGGTGAGTTCTCCTTCCAGCACTCCAGAGACCATCTACTTTAGGTGAATTTCGTCTGACAGGTACAGGCAACAGTGAAGAAGTGCCAGCCCTCGAATGCCTGCAGGGGGTTCTCAGCTTTCTTTTGTTTGTGCATAACTTGCTCATTAATTTCCTTTCCAGAAGCACTTCAGCTTTTGGACTTGAAAGGGGTTGAAAGACAACTGGTGATAAGTGGTGTGGAGCCTTGATTTGGGCTCTTGCAGCCCTCTCTGAATTGGCAATAGTTCACTCTGTGTTAAGACTTTGAAGGTTGCACTTTAGTGGGGCTGAGGGGAGGGAAGCAGATGTTTTCGTGCTCCTAAGTTGTTTGTTTGTGTACCCAGGTGGCAGAGGTGATCTTTCCAACAGCAGAGAACACACTGGTGGAGCTACTGAGACTAAGGAGTTTGGAAGCCAGGGAAGTTACTGTTCGAACGCTCTCTGCACAAGGGGAATCAGTGGACTCTTCTGTTGCTGCCATTCCACCTGACCTCCTGGTGCCTCCAACCCCTCACCCCAGAACTGCTCCCAAATCTAAGCCATTAGCAAGTGCCGGAGCCCCAGAAACCAAAGAAGAACATTTAGGTCCACATTTAAAAATGGATGAGTCATGGGAGCAGACTCGTTCGGCATCCCCTGTTCATGGACACACACTCGAGCCCCCCAACTTCCACAGCCCACTCCACGGGAGGAGGTCTCCATCACCCAACAGGATACTCCCTCAACCCCAAGGCACGCCCATCCCAAACACTGTCGCGAAAGCCATGGCAAGAGAAGCTGCACAAAGGGTTGCAGAGAGCAATAGGGTAAAGGCAGACTTCTTCTTAAGGCTTGTTTTGGGGCTGGTTTTATTCGTTGTGGCACTTCCCATCAAAAGAATTTTTCATCATGTGCTTGAAGGAATGGATAATCATTCCTAAACTCTGAGGATCCACGGTTTGATAAGAAGCAGTGTGCTAAACCTCTGTGCATATGAAGCACTATTATGTCTGCTGTCATGGATCTGCAGGCAATTTTACATATTTGCCCTTCTCAGTGCTACATTTTCACAGATATTTACAACTGTTTTTCATTGCAGCTCCTCTTTTAGCTGCTAAAGAACAGCATCACTGCCCAAAGGACACTCCCTGGTCTGGACACCATTATGGCCCATGGCTGCTGCACTGACTCAGTTGTTTGCAAGTTAATTTGAATCCCATATTTGAGGCTCTTGGGTCACTACAGCTGATGTCAATGCATCCTGACAACACATTCTGGGTTTTCTACAGAAGTATGCAATATTTAAATACTCCCAGTGCCCTGGGCAGTTACTTTCTCATCACAAGCTGCTCACAACTGTCTGTTACTTTTTGCAAGCTGTGCTGTCACTGATTTTGTACAGTCTCTCAGTCCTTCATCTGGCAGTCATCAGTTATGTCCAGCTTTTGGTCTCCCATTGCATCTTCAAAATAACTCCATTAATTTTGACAGTTCACACCTGTCTCAACAGCCCCAACTTATTGACTGTCCCTGTTTTGGTACACATTTGAGCCAGCTTTTTGAGAACCTGAATAATTCTGGATCAATAAGGTCTGATAAATACATATGTATGCATGTGTATGTATCTTCCTTGTTTTTATAAATAAAGACAACTGGAATAAATTTAATAGAGGGAGAAAAGGCAATTGGTTTCTTTGGCTCTCTGAGGTGAAAGTTGATTTAAGAACTATATAGGGAGAGAGGATAGAATTACTTTCTCTGGTTTGGAAAATGCTGACATAACATATGCTCTGAACCATATTTAATTACATTCATTTAAGTGATGCTTGAAATGTTTAATTCAGGGATATGGACAGAAGTTTACAGATGAGTTCATTCTAAATTAAATCAAATTCTGCCAGTGATATTTGTTATGTTTAGTCCCCTGTAGTAGAAATTCTTCCCTTGTGCTAAGCTGCTGCAGAAGCAGCTCTGTGCCTTCTCCCTGCCCTCATGCAGCCTGTTAGATGGCTGATGGTTATTGCCAGGAGAGTAAGCAGCAGGAATTAGTAACTGAGGCCAAGAGTCATCTCAGAGCAGAGGAAGAGCCCAGAGTCTTATTCTAAAGCTCTTTTTGTACTGAGGTCATCCACTAACTCTCTGCCAAGGGGAAATCAGTGTCTGTGTTAGCAGCCTCTGACTGTGGAGTACTGAGAATTTTGACATAAGTGGTACAGGGAAGACAGCAGCTGAGGTGATGATCACACAGGATCATGTAATTGTTTATGAGTAAGAGTAACAAAATAAGCAAAAACTTCTGGAAGACTCCTTAAAGGTTACAGTCAGAGGAAAACCAGCATTGCTCTAGACCATGAGTACATTTAAATGGTGTGTGCTTGGGTCCTTATATTTGCCATTTCTTCCACTGGTTGCAGGAACAAGTGTGCTTCATGATTTCCCTTTTTTTGTTGCTGTTCTAGATGGAGAGGAGGAGTGTTTTCAGCGAGAGGAGTAGTGTAGCCCAGTATGCCAACTCAGATGATGAGGAGGATGGCTACGATTCTCCTAATGTCAAAAGAAGGGGAGCGTCAGTTGATGATTTCCTAAAAGGGTCAGAACTTGGAAAGCAAGTAAGTAGCCTGGTTTTGATATTGTGTCAGATGTTTGACATAAACAAGTATTTTCTGAAGCTCAGCAGGCTGTCTGGGTCACCTCCTGATTACTGTGGCTGTGCTGGTAACCTGTACAGACAAGCAGTAGGTCGTGGGGAGGTAGATGTGTGTCCCGTTGCTGCAGCATGCCAGTGCCTAATGGGAACTGAATGCACCTGGCATCTCCAGAGCATCATCCCACGCAGCAGGCTTTAAGCTCTGGAAACTGAAAAAAATGAAGATGGAAAAGCTGAAACAGAAAATGTGACTAGACTGTCATGTTTGGGTTCTGGGTTTTTCGCTGTGGTGTCACCACTGCATATGAAAACATGCTGTGGGAAAGTGGGAAGAATTTATGTGTTCTGGAAAAGCCACCACCTGTAATCTAATAACCTAATTACAGAAAATCAACATTGTATATACTTGGCATGCTGCAAGGAATAGAAAGATGTTGCCAGAAGGATTTTGCACAACTGCATAGCTTTTAGTCTGATCCACTCAAAACAAATATAAAATAATTTATTACATTACTTTCAAGAGACGTATAAATTCTAATAAAAAATTTTTAGCCAAATACCTGATCTCCCATGTGGAAGGGTCCAAGCAACACCATTCCCACTTGTGCCACAGTTCTGAGACTTTCTGGAATTTTAGTTCTGTTTATTATAGACCTTCAAGCAGCTATAACTGTATGAACATTGCCCCAAATTTCCAGTGTTTTGGCCAGTCTATTCCTACAAAGTTCAAGCAAATTAAAGCTTCAAATGCCATTGGCTACCTATATCATACAATCCTGCAAGAATTAAATGCTGATCACTCTTAAATTATAATGTGATGTAAGGAACAGCTGTGAAGAACAGATGATATGTGAATTACTCTAGGGCTTTTACAATTTGGTCAGCAAGTCCACTGATGCATGAAGGACCTCTTTAAGGGAATTTAATCAAGGCTAAAACTAGATTTGATGCTGAGAGTGGAGATAGCCATTTTTGTATCACCTGGGATTAAGACTGGATTTCTTGAATTAGGGTCATAAATGGGCGAAACAAACTTCATACCTGATCTCTCCACTAGAACAGAGCAGCAAGCCACGTGATGTAATTTATACGTGGTAATCAGCGTGACATCCAAACCTAGAAATGCTCTAGTCCTCATTGGTGTTAACCAGGGATTTTCAGCTTTGCAGGCTGTAAAGGTTTTTCTCTCTCACCTTGCCCATTAGCCTCACTATTGCCATGGGGAAGAGTATCACACAGAGAGCAGCAGAGGGTCGGACTTGTCTGATATTATGGAGGAAGATGAGGAAGAGCTGTACTCGGAAATGCAGCTGGAGGATGGAGGAAGGCGGCGGGTCAGTGTGACCTCACACAACGCACTCAAGGTAAGTTGGCTGCAGGGAATCCCAGGGGCACCTCCATGTTTTGATCCCTCCTTCAAAGCATTTCTTCTAGTCAGTTCTGGATTTTGCAGACCATTAAAGCTCACACTGTCGTATAGACCTAGAACCGGGCTGCTTTAATGCATTTATTCCTTTTGTTTTTTTCATTATTTGATAGCTAATCTTTTAACTAATTGACTGTTTTCCTACATGTAGTTGTTGCAGTTGCAATTTCTGTTCTGCATCTGGGGACCTTTCCCATGTCTGTATGAAGATATACTACATGTGCTATCCAGAGAACAAGTTGGTTTTGAGCAAGATTTATAGAAACATATGTTATGTACATACTGAAAAAAACCCCAACTTATGTTTTCATGTCTGAGTGATTTTTCCCTGTATCTAGTGCTAGTCCCATCTCTTCCACAGGCTTTAAAGCATTCTTGTAAGAAAGGGAGTTGGATCAGCTTTGTTTGATTATCAGAAATCTTTGTGCTCTGATGATTATTAAGGTATCACCAGAGTGATGTGAAGAATCACCAGAGACAGTAGGGAATACCTATCATAAATATTGCCTTAACATTACGCAGGAATATTTATCATGAAAAACAACTTTAAGAAAACAGTTAAAGCATAAGTAGAATATTGAACCTACCCAATAACAAATATATATTTCCCATATTATTTTGGTACATTTAAATTGTATTTGTTTTTTTATATGTGTAGTAACTTCACAAATTGTGTTTTCTTAGAAAAAACTCACAGGTTGACTTTTTCTTTTCCAACATACTATAACTAAAATTTATGCTATTTTCTCATGCATATAAGAATTTTTACCATTCTTGTAACTGCTTTCATGTGCTATAACAACCCATCACAAAGTTCAATCTTTTTATTCTGATACTGTCTGGAATGAGACAAAATAATAAATAATCAGTGTTTCTATTATTCTGCTAACATAGAGGGTGAAACTGAAATCCTTCTGCATGCTGATTCTGTCCCACTCCTTGGGGAAAAAGAGAATTATCTCTAGACTGTTCTTGTTCTTTATGCATCAGAAGGTGTATTTACTTCTTGGTTTTAAATTAGTAGTGCCAGAGTTGATATTTAGAAAGAAAGGTCCAGAACCTCAGCTGGGGCAGTAAATAATTCTAGACCTGTTAAGGTTTCCAGATGTGCTTCTCTTGATGCAGCAGCGTATCAAAACTATCATTGTTCATACTGATTTTTTTTTCCCGCTTTTATGGCAGTTTTGCTCAAGTTTCACAAGTGTGATTCACATTTTAAAAAGGAAAGGAATAGGTGAAATAGTCATAAAGTCACTTAGTTCCTAATGCCTGAAAGGGGACAACATCCAAACCCTGGTTAAGTTTGACATGCTCAGGGGACAGAGATGCTGCTGAAATCGCCAAGATGATCCTGTCATTATTTATGGGTTGTGCCCAGAGATCTCCCTGATCTGGGCATTAAGTAAAGTACGAGGAGAGATGATCTCCATGATCAACAAACCCTGTCAGTCAAAACCAGCACCTCCTGCCTTGTAGTCTCTTGTCTCTTCTCAGAGTCCAGCAAATCATAGGATTCATCTGGCAGCCCAACCTGTGCTTTGTGTAAATGGAATAGAAAAATTACAAAATATATCTGTCATGTTCAGAATGCTGGGATAGCTTTTACTGACTTCTGGTATAAACAGAGACTTTTACTTACTTATGCTAATAGGTTGATTTTCAAAAATTGGTTTTATGAAGCAGGTACAAGATTATGATGAGACATTTGATGGCAGTGCAGACCAAGTGACATGCAAGAGCTTCCTGCTTCCCAGGGGTCTTTCTGTGGAAGCCAAGCTTTAAAAATGGTGCAGGTTTCTTAGAATTTTAGAAAGGAAACCAGAACTCCTTTAATGATGTCAGCAGAAAAGCTCTCCTCTGGCAGGAGATTTAAGATATTTGCTACTTCTATAGGATGCTTTAACAGATGCAAAGCAAGAAGGTTTGCTAGAGCAGAATTGTCCTTCTCAGATATGGGTTCTGGTTACAACTTAAAATTAAATAGCAGTTTGGCATGGGGCAAGGCACGTGTTTTAATGCCATTCTCATTCACCATGCTGGAACCTGGATGCGGCTTTTACTGCTTTGTTTCAAGTGCATGGGTTTATTCTTGTTAAGAGCATCACTCAGTTGTTTGTACCGACTTCTCATGTTGTATCTGACACCCAGCAACTTCTTAATCATGTCTTTATTTTCCACAGATTGTCACGCAAAGCATGACATCCTTTTCACTAAATAAGCTGCATGTCTTATGTTTGCCATTGCTCTAAAACTAATTCTGTCTTTATTTTTCTTTTCTTCTCCCTTTTCCCTCCCATTTTATTTTTGTCACACACTATTTGTTCCCTGTCTGGTTTTTAACATTACATACTCTTAAGGAGTGCGATAAGAATAAGACCACTGAAGCCACATTTTTGGAACATCCTGACTTTTCACAACAGATACACCACAGTAAAAAGCTTTTCAGTATTCCAGAAGTAGCTGAAGAGGATGGGGAATACTCTGAACTGCTGTACAAGCAGGGTTTAGGTATGCCCTATAAAAAGAACCCCAAAATAGCTAGAGGCACTAGACCACCTAGGCCCTACAATCAAGACCAGCAGCACAACTTCTGGCACCCAGCCAAGCACAGGATTTCAGGCATGGAGGATTTTGCCGCAGACGACAAAGGATGCAAGTATAGCCGGTCCTTATCGAGGAGCCCTGACAGTGGACTAGACTGTGGAAGTGAAGAGGAGGAATCTCGTTTCAATTTCAGATACACTTGTGATGCAGTTTCTGCCAATGTGGCATCTCGCTGCTGTGCAGAGGCTGCTCACTGCTCCTGCAGGAAGAGCACCAGGCCATTGCTGGCTCGCAGGAAAACCTTAACCAGACAAACCAGCATCGAAGAAGATTTTGGTGACTTGGGTCCTTCCTATGTAGAGCCCAGGAGTGAGCAGGTCAAACCCAGTTATGAGAGAAAGTATGAAATTCAGAAATATAATAGAACAGATAATTTCTCTAATGAAGATGCTCAGGGAGGCTGGAAGACCAACCTAAAAATGGCTGACTCTAGGGCAGCTGGTCCACTTGCAAAGCCATCCCACAGAGATGCAGAAGACTCTCTGGTGTGTGAAGTAAATCTTCCTTCTAACATCTGCTTGCCAAATCAGTCTGTTTTCTTTAGTGTCCTAATTTTTTGTTCTTTTTCTTTTTTGTTCTTTCTTTTTTTCCCCTTGAATTAATATTTAGAGTCCATCCTTTGGACCCATCCGCTACATTTCCCCCCACCCCCTTTTTTTTTTCCTCCCCATTCATTTTTGTTTATTTTTCTGCATTTTCCTTTATAGTCCTCTTTTGTGTCACGCTGAAATCAGATTAATTTGCTTTACAATGATTTTCCCACAAAACAAATTACAATAATGCCTGCTTTTATTAAAGGACAACTGAATCTAAATTTTAATTAAGGGTTAGCTGAACTATAATTTTTCCAAAAGATTGTTTTTCTTTATTTTGCCCATCTGAATGTTGCTTATAAAAAACAAAAAGTAAAAAAAAAAAAAAAAAAGCTGCATTCTAACTTGAAAAATATTTCATCAGTACTTTTTTAAATTTTTTTTTTTATTGTTATTGTCAAGAAATTCATTTCATCGTGTTGTTTTTATTCATCTCATTCCCAGAATTTTCAGGATATGCTCTTTATCATGGAACATCTCCGGACAAGAATCAAGATTCTCCCCCAGTGTGGCAGTGACCCAAATTTATGGAGTCACAGTTTCATCATATTTTCATTTCCTGCCTTATCTCTGCACTGTCACTACTTTGCCGTCCTTTTTAGACCATCTCTTCTTGCCTTTGAAGTTGCAGACTGCATCTCTGCAGGAGAATGCAGGCAAACAGCTTCTTCCAGAGGGAGAGGCCAGGGCCATTCCATATCTCTCAAGGATGCCTCTGCGGGATCTTGCCTATTTGCATTTCTGTCCATTAATCTATAGAAGAGTCTCCATGTGGGATAGGTGCATCCATAGGCTTCCCTGCTCCCTAAAGACCAAAGAAAGCGCTTTACCCTCTCAGCCTGCAACAGTCCAGAGTGGAAACCTCCATTCTAATGCATTTCACGTAAGAGTAGAGATCAGCTGCCTGCTCTTCCAGCCCTAGCTGAAGTGATCCTTACAAATTGCTCCCATCAGAATTGGTGACCAAGCTGTATTAATCTCGATGACTGCATGATAAACTCTGGAGAGCATTAAAATAGCACCATTTAGTTAAATAAATAGCAATATTTTCTGCAAGGGTAGTGAACAGAGCCAGCTGTGAAGTGAGATGAAGTGTGTCTACATTCCTGCCTACATGTTTCACTGAGCTTTCAAAGGCTTTGGCAGCCCGAAGGCCACTCTAGAGACGCAGTGTGCGCAGAGCCAGAAGGACCTACACTGGTTCCCGTGCTGCAGACTGGAGGAAGCTCTAGAGCTGGACACGAGCGAGGCCTTTGCAGTGCAGTCCAATCTCCACAGCTCACGACTGCTTGTGTACTGCTCTTCAGGAGGTTAAAACGTCACCTTAGCAGCAACAACAAAGGCAAAAGAATATTTCAAAAATTATTCTTTTCTTTTCTTTTTGTTCTGATGTGTGACTGCTGGTTACAAAGCTCTGCCATAAATCAGGGAACCATTTTTTTTCTTTTGCAGGTTTGCCAGGCAACAGTATTTACTTTTCAGCTAACCTTTCAGTTAAAAACTAAGTTTAGTTGCCTTTAGAGCTTATGCTTCCAAATGTGATTGACCTGATTAATGTCCAGCCATATAACCATGATGTTACCATGCATGTAACTTACAAACCTGTTTTTTCTGTTGTTGTTTTTTTTTGTTTTTTTCTTTAGCTTTTAGGTAACCCAGCATCTGCAGGACGGCCTGAAAGGGTGGAGCATGCAGGGCGAAGGTCCTCTCATGGCAGTGCAGTGCCACAAAGGTCTCGGCCAATGTTGGTCCCTTCCATTGGTTAGTTGGACAGATTGGTGCATTTCTGTTCTTTGCAGCCTCAGAGTTGGGAAGGCAATCCTTAAAAAATGGAGCAACAGACACTTGTCTTGAACCAGGCTACTCTTTAGTTTAAATGGAGTGAAGCAGGACTCAAAAAAAAAATCTCCACCTAAATGAGTGTATTGGGGCCTCACAGGGGGCCGAATTAGGAGTCATGAATATCTCTGGGAGTCTTTTCATTAAATTTAGTGGGTATTGGAGCTTTTTTAAGATTGGTTAGGCTTTGGTACTGGTGGATCTTACCTAAGAAGAAATTTGCTGGCAGATTATTATATGATCAGTAAAACAGACGTAGCCATTCAACCATCCATTCACCCATCCATCCTTCCATTCATCAGCCATCATTTTGCCTTCAGTTTCCATTGTCTTGACTACTTTTTGGAATTTAACAAGGAAAATGGAAGCTCTTAAATGTAACCTGTTCATAGAACTTGCCTATGTTTACTAGATTTGATATTTCTTAGAGAGCCATCTCTATTCTGGTTTAATTAGGACTTAATCTGTATGCTGGTGAATACCAGAAAATCCAAAAAGTAGTGGAAAAAAGATAATGGAATCAAGACACTATGGACAAATATGTATCTGTTAAAACTTGCACTCTAAACTGAAAGATGAGAAACATTCACACTGAAAATCAGGAAACACGTGCAAAGGAGTTCTGTGAGTTATTCACAGAACTTTAGTCCATGAACATGTAAAGTTGGTCTGGTTCCTGTCCCTAATCTGGATTTTAATTTGTCAATACTGTAGGCACCATGATGAGGAGAAGGAAGCAGTGCCAGGAAATTCTCACTGACTTGTAGTGAGTGAATAATTGGTGTAACAAATGGGGATTGTCAGAAGGAAAGAGACTGATTGTTAAGGAATGCTTTTATTTTTGAATATTAAATATTTTCCCCTTTTCTTAGAATGATACTGAGACACCTGTAACTGTAAATTAAAAGCAAAACCCCCCTAGTGAGCATATTTCTTTGCCTATCTAGTAGATAGTAACTATTATTATTGAAACCATAGATCAGAAAATACTCACAGCTGCAAAATGCATGAAACTTGCTGAGTCTCTTCAATGCAGCGTGGCTGGTCAGAGGCTGAGTCTCATCCCACATCCTGGTGTAAACCAGGAGAAACTTCACAGATGTCACTGGAATTACACTGGTGTGAAAATGGTGTGGAGGGGAATCAGCTCCAGGGAGGCTCCTGTGCCTCTCTTGACAGGGCATTGTGAGCTGAACCAAACAGCTTTGGGGTGATGGTGTGACAAATGTTAGATTTTCATGTCCTCTTTCTTTTCCTCTGAAAGCATCTTTTATTTCACAGGAGTAAAGATTTCTGGTTTACCTTTGGGCTACTTAAAGCAAGTTTTGTATTTAAGTTCTTTCTTTTCTGTTATCTGCTAAAACATGGGGTTTTTTAATAGTGAGACAGTAGAGAAGTTTGTTTGAATGAATCCTTTGGGTTTGCCTTTAATTTTCATTTTAATTAAAAAATAAGGGAAGTGATTAAATTTATCAGAGCTCACTTTCTGTCAGCCAGGTTAGGACACAGAAACCACTAAGAAGTGGCTTCATTGTTTAGTAATTTAATAGCAACAGCTTGAGAATCTGATAAAGAAATTAATTTTTGATAGTCAGTCTGTGCTCAAACAGATCATTAAATGGAAAATAGTAACTCAAATTTTGTTTCTTTCAGTGTAACTTAAAGAATTAATTATTGTATTATTTGCAATCCACAAATGCCCTTTTGGGAAGTTCCATTAGAAATAAATGATAATATTGTCTCATGCTGGTAACAGGAAACTACTGAGCATTATGTACAGTATGTAACAAAAAAAAAAAATTTGCTGTGAAGCTGTTGGAAGGCCTTGTGTGGTTTAGAGTTCAAGAGTCCTAGTTTTTGACTAAAAGACTAGTGATTAAAGTTGCTGAAGGGTAAGAATGCAATATTTCTCCCTTTCAGCATCACACTGTAAAGTATCACTTCGAGGAGAACTGGAACAAATTGAAACACTTGATAAAACTGCACAAAAATTTCCTTCCTGTAAACCTACTAGAAAAAAATCTAGAAGATACGAAAAATATTAAGAGCTCAGATGAATAAAATGTAGTAAAAGTAGGGCATCCAAAAGCATATAGTAAATCGTTGTGTAAATTTGAACCCACTGAATTCCCAGTGACAAAGAATGTTTCCCATGAATAAGGGCTGCAAGGATGGTTTTGAAGAAGGAAGTTGTTATAGCTGTGTCACTAGAACATGTAGTTTCACAAAATGAAAAGCAGAGTAAAGTAAAGAAAAAAAAAGAAAGTAAATATGATTGTGTCAAAGTTCAGGCTTCTTAAGAACCTGAGGCTTGTTGGCCTCAGCTGTAGCTCAGAAACGTGGATTTCAAATTCCATGGAAGCAGCTTATTCCTCTACATGTATGGCTGGGGTTTTTACTGAGTTAGTCAGCTAAAGGGTCACTTTAGTGATGGAGAATTCTTAAGGCAGTTCTGGGAGAAGTGGGAAGGACCTCCAAGGCTGTAATGTTATTAGGATTCCAATAGCAAAATCTTTGTCCAGAATGTTCAGTAATTAAAATCTTTTGAGGTATTTTCTCCATAAAGCTATAAATTCTTTAGATTAGTGTCTTCTTGCAGGTAGGATTTAAGTGAATTAATTAATTTTTGTTTTTAGGTTGATACTTTAGAAGGTGAAACACAGTTTACAGTGCTCTTGACCTTGCAGATCTGGCAGGTAGGATTGTTTAAACCTCATAATGAAAGATGATTCCTATCCAAAGACCTAACAAACAATATTTACACTGGGTGAATTTTTAAAAGCACAAAATCCAGATTCACATTTCTGTGATCCCCCTGCTGAAGAGGATTTCTAGAGGCTGAGACATCTGGCAGAGCTTGTGCAGTGTTTAGCCTTCCTTAGGAAGTCAGAAAACAAAGGCAGGCCAAGCCTGCCAGCAGGAGCCTCCGCTGAGGCAGCTCTACAATATGTTTTAATAGATCATTCCCTTTTTCTCCATAGAAATTACAATGGACAGTAACAGTGAAGGCGCTCGGTCTCGGTCAGGTAGTGAGGGAAATATTTCACCTGTAAAAGAAGAAGCTTATTATCGCAGCATTGGACACAAGCGGTGGCCCCCGCAGCGTCCCATGGCCCCTCACTATGGACACGGTACGCCCACCATTCTTCATCCTTTGTGCCACACACGGTTTAGAGCTGCGTGTTAACGAGGGCGGGTTCTGTCTGACACCATTGCATGCAGTGCAGAACTAGCTCTGAGTCCTGGCTGCTCTCAGGTAAGTTCCTCCAGCTCAGCTGCAAGGGACAGGCAGCCCCAGTGCTCTGTCCTGCTGCACAGCCCCTCTCCATACTCGACCGAGTCCAAGCATTGCATGACCTCTGTGAAGCTCCGCTGCTCCCAGTGCCAGTCAGTATTACTGTACACACCTGATCCACCATCCATCAGAACAACCACATCCCCACTGGCTCCAGGCAGATGGACAGGGACAAGCAGTACTGGTGTACCACAGCCCAATGTCCTGCAGTAGGAACCAGTTAGCAGGCATTATTCTTAGGCTAAGTGAAGATTCGGGGTCCTTTCAGTCACCACACAGGACTTCGGCTGTGTCACTTGATGAAGACAAAAATACTCTTTGTATTCTGGTGTAGCACATAAGTAAGGCAGTCTTACCCACTACTGATAGTACTTGTTGCTTCATCAACATAAAAATCATTACATTGATCAACAACTCAGTTCTCATAGTTCATTAGACAGGGAATTGAAGTGTGTAACACTTAACCCATGAAAGCAGCCCAAGCCATACATACAGCTAGGAAATACACTCGGGTTTTGCTGATACCTGAAATGAAACAAAAGAGGCCCTGAAAGTTTAGGTAAATTGTACTTAAATGCTGAGTTTCCAAGCAGACACATCTGTCTGACACAGCCAGAACAGGAGCTTGGGGGTGTATCAGTGAATATCTAGTGAATTCAGCACAGCTGTGGTTGCCTCTGTGCATCAGTTGGGAATATGACTGGCTACATCCAAAGACAGGGTTATACATGCACAGTGATGTGTGTGTATGACATACATTAGTACCCCCTGAAAGAATAAGATAATTGGCTAATGAGCCAATCAAGTGATTATTTGCTTTCTGGTTCACTGAAGCAAGCATGAATATTCTGAGTAAGGTTCTTACAGACCAGTGCTTTTAACAGAGATACATTTGGCTGTAATTCATGTTTTCACCTAACCTTCATTAAGTGCAGTTGGAGCTGAATGCAAAAATTGGTATTTTTTAATTCAAAAAACAAAACACCCGTTAACCCACCTGGTTCACATTGCCTGGTGGGCCTGAGTATCAGCCTCAGGGTGACTGTAGCCTGATTTGGGGGGGGGAGAACAGAACAGAGAAGGATCCCATCCTTTGTGTCTCATTGCCTTCTGTCCCACGTGTCCTTTTCGCCCACTTCCTTTCTGTGCTTTGTGCCTGCCTAAAGCTTCTTGGCTGGAATATTTCCCTGCCTTTTTGCTGCTCTGCATTTTATCCTTACTCACTTTCTTTCTTGAGCTCTGGACCCACGAGTTAGGAGATGTTCTCTGAAAGCTGTAACCCTCTGAACATTTTTTCTGGTAGTTTACAATTATGAAATGTAGATCAAAATGCATCTGATGTAGAAGCAAAAGAGGTAAAAAGGTAAAAAACATTTATCTAAAATGTTTCATATTGAATGTTCAAACTATTGAAAAAAAAAAGCGAATCTTTAATTTGCAAGAGGTTATTACAGTAAAAATTGTATTTATATGAAAATTTGATACAGTTGAACTACATTTTCATCATAATTCATAAACCACTTTCTCAGTTTATTCATTGTGAAGGGTCTTGTAAACTGGATGATAAGTTTGTTGATTCAGCAAAGAACAGAAGTGTGTGACTCCCAGTGAAGCCGGAGGGACTTTCCAATAAGCCAATATACTCATAAGTGGCTTGTGATTTTGAGGGTTTTATGTTTTGGGACTTCATATGTCTTGAAGGTGACTATTCTTTGGGAAAGTGCTGCCCACATGCTCTTTCAAAGCCTTTTAAACCCATCAGTCAAAACACCCTCAGCCATTTTGGCCTAATTTTCTAATTTGGTTTTCTGAAGTCCATCCTTAAGCATGTTGATGAATCATGGACTAAACACATTCTCCAGGTCATTTGAAAAGTCAGAAAGATATATAAGACAAAACATCCATTCTCATTTTTCATGTCCTAATTGATTTGTTATCCTGCAGTGGACAGAGTTCAGTGCAGTGTCAAGTGTTGGGGTATTTAGGATGGTCTTTTGTAATGAACTTGGGATCAAATACAGTCATAGTTAACCATTTCTCTTGGATTTTAACACCCCTTTTTAGTAGTTTGGGTTGGTTTGGGCACTGCTGGCTATGTTAACTACTGACAGTGTTTCAATAAAATCATAGGCAGTGAAGTTCCCACCCTGGCAGGACTAACACTGCTGAAATATATTCCTTCTTCCCTACCTGGAGAGGTTATAGCCATGTTTTACTTTTAACCCGGTACCTGAAACATGGTTTGTAAATACAGCTGGGATGTGCTTTCTTGTGTCCATGCAGAGCAGAAGCAGCTGTGCTGGAGAACAAGTGGATCCAAAGCATGGTTGGTTTTGCATTAATGAAAAAGCTTATCAGACTCATCATTATGTCACTCTTAACATGCTTCATTAATTTATGGCGAACTCTAATAAACCTAACAAAAAAGAACCCAACCCATTGAGCTTTATAGGACATGTGTTGAGGTTTTAGGGGTTTTTCACTGAAATGCTAAACCTGTTTCGATAAGGAATAGTTGAAAGATGAGACCAACTTGTGTTACTGAATTGTTCCTTTCTGAATTTACTTTCCTAGATGGCTACGGTGGTCATGACCGTCTTTCTCCAGATCTTTATGAAGAATCCGAAACAGATCCTGGCACAGAAGATATTTCTACTCGAATATTTGTTGCACTCTTTGACTACGATCCACTGACAATGTCCCCAAATCCCGATGCCGCAGAAGAAGAGCTGCCCTTTAAAGAAGGACAGATCATTAAGGTGAGATCAGGAAACAAAGGACTGAGTTTTGCAAACAGATTCTCCTTTATGCCCTGTGGAGAAAGCTGCCTGTGACTGGAATCTGAGGGGTTTTTTCCTCTAGAGGCTGCAAATCTCACTGGATCTGGCACCCAGTATCTAGTGCTAGTGGCTTAAAAATAATTACCTGATGGGCAAAAATCTCAACGTTTCTATAGATAGTTAGGGCAAGACTTAATTAGAGATTTAGGTGTTAAAACTAAAAGTGTGACTCTGAAGCTCCCTGTTCCACTGCAACAAACCCTACAGGGAAAACTGCTGCAGAGAGGATGTGTCTGCTGCAGGGGTTCCACAGGAGTGTTGTTCCTTCATACAGACCAGAGCTGCTGTATTTTTAAACTGCTGAACACTCCTGGCCATATACACTTTAGATTAATTCAGGTCCAGAAGTCAGGTATTTCTGTTCCCTTCTCGCTGTCTGTTCAGTGTAAAATACACACAAGCGTCTTTAAACAGGGCACAGAAGACAAATTGGCTGTTTCAGGTGTTGGGCTCTGTCAGTGTTTTTACCAGCCCTCCAGCCCAGCTTGCCTCATCTTCTGACTGTGCAGCTGCAAGGCAAATTTGTTCAGTTTGCTGATCTGGTTTTAAAAAGCCAGCAGATATTTCTGTGGAATCAGCAAAAGTGTGTGTTTCCTCTGCAGCCTTGTATCCAGTCCTTCTGGTGCAAAACAGGCAGAAATGAGAGAGGCAGAAGGAGCAGCTCCTGGTAGTCCAAGGGTAATTAAGATCTAAGTGTGATCTGAGAAAGAACCTGAAAAAAATAGACTCATTTGAGTATTACCCATTTCAGAGATAAAATTGTATCTTAAGCTATTAAAATCCTGAGTGCCTTCCACTGAGTTGGGTTGGGTCCTCACACAAATGTCTGTACTCTGTATCACAATTTTTGTAACATTAAATACTTTGTTCTGTATTTCTTCACAGATACATATACATGTTTGGCACTGAAAAGTCTAGTGAGGTCCCAAATCAGATATTTACCCTCAGTGATGTTTATTTTTTATTTGGCACCATGATTGTTATGTGATCTAGGCATTTGTATCATTAATAACCTTTAAGACTTGACTGCATTTTTAGCCCTTAAGAGAAATTTTGGGTTTGTATGTTCTCACTGCTGACATTCTTGCTGTTTTTATACCTTAAATCATGTTTTCTGTAGGGAAAATAGCAGAGTTTAAGTACATATATCAAGTATATTATGTATTACATAGGCTTTTTTGATCATATAAAAATGGTTTGAATCAAAATAATAACATTTTAGCACAATTTTGCAAATGTTTAATTTTGAATGTAGTTCCAGAATAATTCCATAAGCATCAGTATAAACCATTGACCAAACTGGCTCAGCACAGGGAGATACTGATGATTTTTAATGCACTTTTTGTGCATTTCAGTGCCACCAAGTAAAAAGTCCAAATTCTGCCAATGTATCTGAAATCATAATTCAAATAAATGTCACGATTCCAGTTTTATACCCAGAGTAGTAAAAAACAATATAGTTCCACATCCAAACTGCAGTCATCATCCATGCTTTAGTATTCCTATTTAAAATTCCTAAATGCTAAAACCTTTATTGACCAATATGATCACTCTTGGAATAACAGGTTTATGGGGATAAAGATGCTGATGGATTTTATCGTGGAGAAACCTGTACAAGAATTGGCCTTATCCCATGTAATATGGTCTCTGAGATCCAAGCAGATGATGAAGAGATGATGGATCAGCTTCTTAAACAAGGTTTTCTTCCTTTGAACACACCAGTTGAGAAAATTGGTAAGGGAAAATATGTACATTTCACTTCTCCCAGTTTTGGGTGCTGTTAACTTGGCTGGATCTGCTTTACCTGTTGTTTTAACAATATGCACGTGCATCTAAACTGTACAGCCACTTACTACCCCATGGGATACATTCTGTGTCAGTATCTGAATGAATTTATACAACTAATACTTAATGTTGATATCTTTTGCTGCAAATGTAGCTTCACTGTTCCACTTGTGACTTTCTTTTCTTCTTATTTTTTTTTAAGTGGGTTTTGTCATCAGAAAGATTTCTAGACATAGAAAATGATCCCTGAGCTTTGGAGTGTGCTGTGCTGCAAAGTATAAAAAGAATCACTTATTTGCTGTTTTTACTCTTCTGCATATTCCCACTTTAGCAATAATTTAAAGGGATGGTGGCAAAGGGTTATGTGTGATCCCATTTGGGATAATGCTACATAGTAAGATATTTTATGGATATTGCAGTAACAAGCTCTTTTAAAAGCAGACTTTGGCCAAATAATTCTGTGCTTTGAATCACTTGGTTCAATGTTGTACACAGATACACAATGCAAATAACTTAGATTTCCTTCTAAAAATAACTATCATACTACAACTGTATCAATATGTTTTAAAATTTCCAGCACAATTCAGAGAGTACAGAGGGCTGAAATTGATTCAGTCTTGTTTAAAAGTGAACTGTAAAAGTGGTTGCTAAAAAAAATTACATCCTTAAAACCAGAATTTTGAATGGCTTCATATCTTTTCTTCTTTTATTTGTATGCATTCCTTTCCTCCCAGCAGAAAGCTGAAGAATAATCACAAAATTCCTTGTGATTAAGAGAGGGGAAGGGATAGACAGTAAAAGTTTGAATAAAATGCAGCAAACCAGAATTTTGACTGTTTGGCTTTGTCTACCCAGGTAACCTCTGATTCTTACAGCCAAGACTGACTGGAAATTGCAGAGCTTTAGTTTTGCAGATAACGCTGTTTAGAGGATTCAGTGGCTTAGAGGGCCAGAGTGTTAAATACTGTTTATGAAACACAAATGGTTTTGCATCCTTGTGTTAATAAGTTTGGAAATCTGTGACTTTTTATCAGTGTGCTAGAGAAATACCCATATTGCTACTACACTGTTGTGAAAAGGGTGTGAGGGAAAGTTGTCATTATTGTGTTGTTATTTTTGAAAGAACTTTGATGGCTTTCCTTCCTCTCCCTGTGGCTGGAACAGAGAGAAGCAGGCGGAGTGGCAGACAACAGCCAGTGACTACGAGAAGGATGGTGGCACTGTATGATTATGATCCAAGAGAAAGTTCTCCTAATGTGGATGTAGAGGTATGGCCAGAGCTGTGTGCTGTGGGTGCATGTAAGAACATGATTATTTCTGGGAAGTGCCCAAGCTGATTGTGCTGAGTGCTTTCAAACTTCTGTAACCTCCAAAAATCCCTCACAACCGAAGTCAGAATGACTGAGCTCGTGGGAACAGCATTTATAGTGTATTGTATTTTTCTCATAATTGATGCATCTGAGCTTTCATGAATCTGTCTTGACTATAATTTTTATATTTTTTTTTAGAATGTAAGGGTATCTTAAACAGCTCAGCATTAGCCACATCTTCATTTAAAACCAGCTGAGCATTAACTACATCTGCATTATGGGTTTATCTTCCATGTACCCACTTGCAGTCTCTCATCTCTCCAAATGACAACAGAGTCACTTTTTAAATGTCTTTGTTGTTACATGGCAAGTCCCTCAGTCCAGATCTGATGCAGTTTCCATTTCTGCCTGCTTTGTGGTAGGAATGTCAGGGTATGCTCAAAGCTCTAAAAACCACTGCATCTCTAGGAGCTTCCTCAGCCTTTGAAATGTTGTTTGGGGTTTTTTTAATTGGTGAATTGTAGAACAGTTTGTAATTTTTTTAAGCAGAAAGTGAATTTTGAAATATGTGGGTCTTGGTGCTTTAAAACACAGCCAGGGTTGTTTTCTGTTTCCTGCTGAACCAAATCTGTTTCTAAATTATGGTGTTTCAAAGTCGTTTGGCCAACAAATCAAATCAATTGTGCTGATGTATTGCAAATATTTTGTTTGTTCTCTCTCCCATGACCACAGGAAATTAAAAATAATTAAAACCGCCCCCCCCCC
>VXBX01007770.1:715633-740030 GCA_013400415.1 Scytalopus superciliaris | reverse complement strand
CCCCCCCAATTACATTACACAGGCAATTAAAAAGAGCCCAGTGCGCTGTTTGCTGATCAGAGAGTGGAGCTGCCCATTACAAAGCCTTTATTCAAGAGAATCCAGTACAGTTCCACTGTAGGAATGTTATGCTTCAGGGGGGTGGACTGGATGATCTCCAGAGGTCCCTTCCAACCCTAATCCTGTGATTCTGTGAAAAGCAGCTCTCTCAGCTGTTTCTGTACCCGTTTGTCCTGGCACTCAGCTCAGCACAGAGCAGGGACCTGAGCCACGTCCCACCCCAGTGTCTTGTTCCCTCCTCCCTCAAGGACTGATTTAAGGGACCTTTGAAGCCATGTAGTTCAAAGCTTCAAAGTTTGTTGAGGTTGTTCAGTGCCTGAGTGTCTTGGCTTGTTGTCACAGGGAGTCCTGGGGGTGTTCAGAGCCCAGTGGGAGAGGTGCCAGGTTTGGGAACCTAAGGAGAAAAATCCAGTAAATTAAGAAAAAAGAAAGAAAAGAGAAAAAAGGCTTTGCTTTCGAAGATCAATTTGGTTTCACCAACTGTGTCTTAACATGAAGGAATGGGGCAAATACTAGAGGATTTGCTATTAATAAAGAGTAACCTTTGCTTAACATCACCGGCCCTGTCCCTTTCCTGCAGGCTGAGCTGACATTCTGCACTGGGGACATTATCACAGTCTTTGGTGAGATTGATGAAGATGGATTTTACTATGTAAGTTGGCTTCTGCTTCGTCACTACAAACTGCTACAACCTGCTAGAGCAACTTCATCAGCACCACTTAATAAATGACATCCCAGGGGAGGGCATTTTGGGTCATGTCCCCAGGGACCTTAGATGGGTATTTCTTCTTCCTCACCAGCTTTGAAATAGGCCAAAGTAGTTCCTTGCCTTCTTGGAACCTACATGTGGTTTAACTGAAACATTCACTAAAACATTTGTTGTGTTTCAGGGTGAACTTAACGGACAGAAGGGGCTGGTTCCTTCCAACTTTCTTGAAGAAGTGCCTGATGATGTTGAAGTCTTTCTATCCGATGCACCCTCGCGCTACGTTCACGACACACCGATGCGTTCAAAAGCAAAAAGGGTAAGCAACCGAATAAGAAAAACTTAAATTTTTATTTTCCATTCCATCTTGTTTCATATATAATTTAACTTTACTTTTAACATTTTAAATTCATTTGCCCATTTAAAATTAACTTTCAAGTATATCAAATAAAACATAAGGAAAAGTGACTTTAGCCTTTGTGAGCTCGTTACATTTGTAAATGGAGAAACTAAACTGACTGGTTGATTGCAGTCATTACAGTACCTTCCATTATAATTTGAATTTAAGCAGCTCTTCCCTGGTGATAGTTACTTCCTAAAGCTTCCAAAGTGCTTTTACTACAAAAAGCTCTTGTGGACAAAAGACTGGTACCAGTGTTCCTCTAAATACAAACTGTAACTGCAGCTGATCGACTGACAGTGCTCGTCTTTTAATCCTTATGACTTCCTGTTCCAACTGGCATTAGTTAATTGCTCAGACGACTCTTTTATGAAAGATTGATCATGTTTAGAGTATCTCATTTTTGGTTTTGTTTCATCACTGCAATACTTTTATATATTATATATTTTATATATATTTTTATTTCTTTGCTCATCTGCTTGGAAACAGAAGAAGAGTGTTCATTTCACACCTTAATAAGGCAATGTAGCCTTCACGTAAGTGAGCAACTGAAGATACCAATAGAGATTTCAATTAAAGCTACCTGGCTATCTAATGCAAGTCTTGAAACTTAATTGTGGGGGAAAAGGAAAGAAATATGTCTCCAAAACCCTTGGCCACAGAAGAGCAGGCTCTATGCTTTTGCTGTATCTAGTCAATTTAGGTTTCTTAGGAGACAAATCCTTTAAAAAGGAATCCTTAGAAGTCAATTAGACCTCACTTTATGAAGGTCAGCGTTTGGAACATATTTCTTCACAAGCTCAATGTTTATGTTTACATAGAAAGGAGAGTTTGATGTCTAACTACCCTACAAACAAAGCTGCATATTGCATTGCTAGCCAACCTGGGATGTAAAAATTCCAAGCTCCTGTGTGTCAAGAGAAAAGCACAACAGCTTCAACCCTTACAGAACATCCAAGTGCAGCGTAAGCTGAAACGCACGGTAGTTTACAAGGGTATAGTTGGTTTTGAAACTCATTACACTCAAATAGAGCTACTTAAATTGTCTGCCTTAAAATGTGTTTTCCATAATCGATTATACCCCAGTTTGCCTAAGACCAACTATTCAACACTTCTGAAAAAAAATCCCTTCATATGGTAGAATTTATTGGGATTTTTCCTAGAAAGTGGACATTTGAAATATTAGCAACTGTTTGGTTTACCAATGCAATAGAAGTCTTGACCTGAAACATGCAGCTCACTGAATGAATGCATTAGACTCAATATATGGTATCTTCAGGTGTACGTTGGGGTGCTTTACCAAGTTGTTTTGGTTTTTTTTTTTCATTAGAATTAGACCTTGATTTAAAATCAAAGTAGGCTTGAAGCCCCTTTGCTTAACTCACTGTTGCACAGCAAGCCAGTAAATTGCTGATGTTATAAGTACAAGCTAGCAGGACTCCCTCCAGCATGGATTCTACTATGAAAATATCATCTTAATTGATAGTAATACATTTTGCCAGCTGGGCACTGTAGTTAGGATAGGCTGAGTATAAGCAATTTTAGCATTTTCATCCAAGTGCTTTTGATGATTGAAGAAAAAAAAAATAGCTGTTCAAAATATTTAGGAATGCTGTCATCTAACAACCTCATAGCTGCAGCATACACATCAAGCAGTCAGGGTCTTTAAGCTTTCTTTGATTGCAATTAAGGTTCATTTTAGCTTTTCCTTTTTCCTTTTTTTCTTTTTTTTTAAGCCAGTGTGCCATCTTCTCTAATCTGTACATAAAGTTTGCTAGCCAATTTTAAACAAAAGGCATTTAAAGGACATTAAAAAGTAAGTGATCATGTAGCATTTTAAGTAATTTATTCTGAAAAGAGTTTGGCTTCTATAGATTGCTAATCTGTAGTAATTAACACTTTTTTTTTTTCTTAAATCTATAGCTAAAAGTATCCCTCTCCATTTTAGTACTATCAGAGTACTGAAATGCAAAACCGAAGCCAGTTTTGTGGCTTTTTTGGCCAGAATCATGGCAAAACAAGTTTATCCTTTAAAAAGAATAACCAAAACAGGGCTCTGGTGGTGGGTTTTCTATTGTCTACAAATTTTCTCTCTAAATTTATGTATTTTCCATAAGCCCATGCAGTATTTTAAGCCACAGAGAAGAAAGGAACCAGCCCTTTTGCTTAAGTGGGTAATGGGACAGTGATGTTACCAACTTTCTTGATGCTAATGGCTTTGAAGCTTTCAAACATTCAATAAATTATAACAATGTACCTAATAGGTTCCTCCTGAGAATACAGGTACATCACGGAGAGCACCATCCCCCACAGTTCATCTCCATTCTGGGTCACCTACGTCACCTATGGGTTCTGGTAGTCCCGGGAGAGGCAGGGATATGTCCTCGAAAAAGAAAAAGGGGCTGCTTTCCAAAGGCAAGAAACTACTGAAAAAGCTTGGTGCAGTGAAATGATTCATGTGCTCCTGGACAACTTGTAAAGCTTCCAGTCTGTGTGTTTTTTTTTTTAATTTTATTTTATTTTTTTTAAAGTCAAAACTAGGGCTTTCATGACTATGCAGTACAACTTTATCAAACCTTTGCATTTTTAACTCTGACATCAATAGAATCATGTGAATTGCTTAATCAAAACAGCAAGAAAAAAGGAAGTGGAATTTGCTGTTGCAAAAACTTTTTTAAAAAATAAATTTTGTGGGATTAAGACCAGAAGAACATGGTTTTAGTTGAAGTCAACTCAACACCTGCAACTCCATTGGAAAAATCTCAGCCTTTAGCCTCCTTTAACCATGAGTGGTGGGAGAAAACTCTGTTCACTGATTGCTGGTTCAGAGAGATCACCCCACTCTATCTAATCATTAACAAAAATGGTCTTGAAACTCCTAGTTTAATCAGCCTTGATGTTTTGCCTTATTAATGCACAATGATTTGTACTGTCTAATAAATATACAGCGTATACTTTGTATGTACTGTGTATTCAACTGTCTTCATCTTCCCTAAAACATGGTAATTTAAGATCAAGTACTATGTTACTGACTCCATTCAACGTCTGATGTAACTCCTGGGAGTTTGAAAGTGCTGTGCTAAACGCTTTCTTTTTAGTTTTTGCTCCTTTTTCCCCCCTCCCAAACCAAAACCTTGTATTGATTTATCTTGTCAATATTTTCACTCCACTGAAATCAGATACAGTGTAAGTTATTCAGAACCTCACCCAGTTTCAGCCATACAACCTCCAGTTTTGGGGGTCCTGGTTCACTGTTCTAAGCTACTGGGAAAAAAAAAAAAGAAACAACTCCACACCAAAACCCCTTTACTCCCCAATTTTTTTTTTTTTCTGTGGAGCTACAGTTCTAAGTTAAAAGGCATTTTCATATTGCTGATGTCAGATTCAAGATAAAGTACACGTCTAAAGTAAAAAGGACAAACTGTGTTGCAGTCACAAGCCGCAGCCAGTAACGAGGCTGCAAGAGGCTCTAATCAAATCTTAATTGTGATATTGGCATATCAAGACAAACAATCTTACACACTGATGGCAGTCATTGGCTGTTACTATTTTGTAATTCTTGTCCATTTGTAAATTGTTTTTACTGTTTATACATACTTTTCAGACTGCCTTTCTTTTTGTAATTTATGGAAGGTTTATAAATGAATGATCAAAGCTTCCCCATTGTGTCTTCAGATAATAATGTAAATTACTGTAAGATACTGTGTGCTAGATTATAACATTTAATTAAAGAAAATAACTGGCCTAAATTTGTGGTAAAGTACTGTGTGGGTGTGTGCATGTGTACAACTGTTGTGTATTATATTTTATATAAATAAATAATTTGATATTTTGTAGAGTGCAGTACGTTTCATAAATCTACTGTATCAGCTGCTTGATTACTTTGTCAGCCTTCCCTCCCTCTCTCTCAGCCCAGGCCCATGGCCACAGTTCAAACATTGTACTGACATGGAGAAAGAACAGCCCACAGTGACCGTTTCCTACCTTTCTGCAGCTGAACAAGGGTCTTTCTCTACTGACCTCAAATAGTAAAAACCAGATCAGAATGAATACCTGCAGCAGAAGTACATAAGTGATACGTAACCAGGAAGAAATACAAAATACTAAGTAGTGAATAGGGTAGGCTACCACTATATGACAGCAGAAACAACAAAATACCCTTTACCTGTTTTCAATACAAATGAAAAAAGATCAATCAAATACAAGTTATAGAACTGCTCAATGGCTAAAGTTTCCTGTAGAAAAAAACAAAAGGCTCACCTCCATGCAAGACTGGAGGAGCTTTCCAGAGATAAAATGTGTTGCAAAATTACTCTAGCAATTATCACATCTCTTCCCCAAGCCCAGTGCTGAAGTACATAAGCAAATACATAAGACGGAATCAAATGAGGAACAGCTTTATTTAAATCTCACAAAGAAAAGGAACAAGGTTCTCAACAAATTAGTTAAGAAAACCAGCACTAATCCCAATTTTTCCACATACACTATTTTGACTCTGGTATTGCAAAACTCTCAAATCAACTTCCACCCACACAACTGCTACTTGCTTTACAAACTGAGCTGCTGCTGAACAGTTACCAATGAAAACCTTAGACATGCAAAACAAACCAAGGCCACTTCCTACTGCTTGGAAGTACACAATCAAAAGAACCCAAAAAACACCAGTGCACTGATACTCTTTGATGGAAGTTATTTTTCTCACTTAACAAGCATGTGGTTAAATAGTACCAGCCCAGAAGTTTAGCTCCTTTCAGTGATGAACGTGCAGTTGTCTAAAGCAATTTTATCCCACGGTGTAGGAAATATGAAGTTACAAGACTAAGAAAAAGCACATCAACAGGACAGCACATTCAAAGTCTCACAGCTGTCCCAACAGCATTCAAGCCATCCCTTTTTGTGGAGAGAATACTATAGTCTTGGATAACAAAAGTGCTCTAATAGCTGTGAAGGGACAAATTTTGCTTTTGACACTCCATCCTGTAACTCTGGCATCCACAGCACTTCCTCCTCAGCTGACCCAGTGTGAAAAAGCCCTGGTTCACTCCCCTCTGCTCCTAGAGAGACTCAAGATAGTTTCTAGTTGGTTTGCAAATCCCTTACAATGACAAATACTAAAAAACCTTCCACAGCTTTCGCGGCCTTAAAGCTTTGATAACCAAGAACATCTGATAGCCTCTTTTTAAGGTATGAAACAGTTTAGGAAACAAAATTTTGCCCTCATTTTAACAGGCAAGAAAAACAATTTGGAAGCATTTTGAAAATTAGAAGTGCTAGAAGTAATTTTGTGCAGGACTTCCCAACACATAAAGAACCAATAATCTTTTATGAAGAATCACAGAAAAAACATCAGTAAATATCAAAAATAATAAAAATTTGTATAGTTATTCTAGCAAGCAGAGACCTACTCAAAATGCACATCAGTTATGCCAAGGTTTTTCCTGGTACAACAAAAATAAATTTAACAACTGCACATATTATCCTGTGTAAATGTCATTTAAGAAAAAACAAAACTAAACCAGAACCCCACACAATTCTGCATTCTCTGGAAAAATGAGCTACATTCTTTTCTTTGGCTGGTGACTCAACTTCAAAGATAGTAAAGTCTGTCTGAAAGCATTAGATTTGGTTCTCTGTGAATACTCTGACCAACAAGGAAAGCCAGTTTATGAGCGTATTGGCAAGGAGCAGGTACTCTGATAACACCCTGCAGAAGGGGAAAAAAAAAGGCCATTATTTTCAAGTAATTTAAATAAGCATGCCTTCACTGTAACAGAAACCCCTGGAATTCCAAAGTCTGCATACATGTAAGGTTTATATTCCCTGTTTATGCTGATTTGTGAAAATAACATTACATACCTTGTACACATAAGAGAACAGATGCAAGAAAACACAAACTTTCCAACTCCATTCCCCTCCTCACTCCAAAAAACACTCTTACACAGGTTTACGCTCGATGCTGCATCTTGCAGAAGGTGGGACGTGGGTCAAGTGAGGCCTAATATTTATGATTGCTAAACTGACAAATCTGAAGCTGTGTGTGTGCTGACCTTGGTATGTAACAGAAGCCTCAAAGGAAGTGGAGGAACACAGTTCCATCTCCACAGAAAGTAGGAAGTAATTCTGCAGGTAAATAATTGCTTCACATTTGCTTTTGACGCAGAATTTGGGAACAATACTGAACAGGTATTTTATAGCGAGAATAAAGACTACTTTAATATTCAGAGAGTTCAGGTAATTATAAAGCATGTAGTTCTCAAACCACCACAGGTCCCAAGGCATACCTGCAGGCTTTTTGAATCTGCATGGGTGGATAAGCATACCTGTTTCTACCTTCTTTGGGCTGTAACTGCATAGAGATGCACAATCTTAGAATAAAAATAGTATCACTTCCCAGAGGAAACACTTACCGACCAGTTATAGTACATGTGGCAGAGTTTGTAGGTTAACCTCTGCAAGTGATCTGGTTTCAGCTGGCTGGTGTCATAAACTACATTGTAATGAGTGGGTGTTACACAGCCATTTTTCACTGTATGACTCACAACGAAGAAATCATACCTGTAATAGGAAAAGCAAACCCTTTTAGCAAACCCTTAGGAAAGTAAAGTCTGTTACAGAAAGGGCTGCTTTTCAGTAAGGACAGATGGGCAATCCTGTCAATACATTCATTGGGAACTAAGCCCTTAAAAATGAAAACACAGACTTGAAGTGTGTGTAATATTCTGATATATATAAATAGTGCATATTGGAAACCATGAAACACTGCGTAATACATTTCTTTCATCTAAAAATTCACTATGATTTCTTTTCAAAAGTACAGAAGTGTGTAAAGTATTTTTTCTACTTGATCCCATAGCCCATTTAATACTGTATGTATTTCCTTTATTACCAGCCTGCTGGCAAAAGGACAAAGGGTTACTTTTACTTCTATAGTAACTTACCACTCTGGTCTGGTAACCACTGTATCAACCACAGTACCAGGGGGTGGGTTTTTAAGTCCTCCACCAACCTCTGCAAAGAATCGGGCACTCACTCGTTTCTTCACAATGATCACAGTAAGTCCTGGCCTAAAATAAAAGGAAAGAAACCAATAACTACCCTGAAAAACTGCACCAAGAGAACTTCAGGAACAGATTCTCTGGACCTCCAGCAGGGCATGAATTTCACAAATAAGTCTCCATTAATTCATTCTTCAGATTAAATAAGACATTTTTCATAAATTTGGACTTTAGATGCAACTGGTATTATTTCTCACCAATCCAACTTATATTTAACTTCACAGAGACAGAAAACAGACCAAAAAGGGATCTTCTAAAGACAGATCAGATTTCTACTCTCTATCCCATCATTTCATATAGATAACACTGTGTCTTAATGACTTGCTCTTTATTAAAAATGTTGTTAACAGAAGCTAGACAGAAGAACTTAGCACCACAGTTCCTTTGAGCTGTAACTTTTTTTGTGCTCTGCTCTGCCTGCAGTGTAAGGAAATATTTTCATTTTTCAGAGCAGATTAAGTCAATGTAGTTGCTAACTTTCAAGCAGAATATTGAAAACTGCAGAAGTGACTGGACAACACAGTCCTTTCAGAAGTGGAAAGAAAAAAAAATGGACTTACCGGACACATAATAGTCATCAGGCCATGATCAAACAGTTGAAAAAAAAAAGTATTGATTACCATATCCATCAAGAATGCCTTGAAGAGTGTATGTGCATACAGTGTGTTGCACAATCATGTGGTGCATGTGCTAAGAATTTTCCTACTATATTACAAGTCACGTATCTGAAATCATGTAAACAATCATCAGAAAAGCAGTTACTTGAGCTCAAGTAAAAATAAGTAAGGTTGGAAAGACAACACAATCTTCATCCGTAACCTTTGTTTTGCATTCCAGCGTGTAATTCTCCTGCAGTATAAAGAAGAAAGGTGGTAGAAACAAATTTACCTGTAGTCAGTACCCATACTCTTCAAGCAATCCAGAAATTGAGGCACTTCATAATTAACCAAAGTATTTAGCTGGCCATCTCCAACACCATCACGATACACAAAAATACGAGAGGGCAAAGTCTTATTCCACTTGGACCAGCTTTTTAGAGCAGCTTGGAAAAAAAAAAAAAAGTATAAGCTGCTAGCTGTAATGACAATTCATTCCAAAACAAAAATGCATTTTTATTACTTGCAAAACAGCAATAAGTTTGAAAACTAAGGTTTCTCCATCTTTCAGTAACCTGAAACCAGTAAGCATCATGTTACACAAGTATTACAAGAACTCTGGTTTACCTGTGTAGTGACACAAAAAGAAAAAACCTAAAGAGACTCTGCTCCACTGGCCTTGCTCCCAAGCAAGGAACTGTCCTCCTTTAAATTCAACTCCGTTAAAACAGTCTTTGAAGTTCACTGATAAGCAGTTCTCAATTATTGTAAAAAAATATGAGAATCAACGAAAGATTGTACACAAATGCTATTATTAGTTTTCAGCAATATTTACAACCATGTTTTTAATGTGTTTCTATCCAAGTTCAAGTTGGTGATGCCTCCTGAGGCAGCAGAGGAGGTGTATTTTGAGGAAGCTAAATTGTCATTACTTAGATCTGACTCCACAAGAGCAGAACTCCTTCCCTTACTTTGCAAGCAGGCTTTGATTCCATCCACAAGTTCTTGCCCACGACTTTGAACAACACAGCGGGAGAACCACCTGTGAAGAACAAAATAAAAGAAGACCTTGAAAGCATTTCCCAGGCTTGATTCAATGAAGTTATTTCTAAAATGCCTAAGACCACTCAGTCTTTATGGGTGTTGTGCAGACATGGAAGAGTTAGTGTGCTGTGAGAATAGTGCCCCCATGGTAAAAGTGCCTCAGCACTACTTGAAATTCCTATGAAAACCAAAAACCACAAAAACTTTCACTCAAGTCAACTCAAAAGGCAAGAGAGCCTGTTGCCCTCTACTCATCCTGGCCCTTGCTCCACCATTTGACCTCTCTCCCAAGCACTAAGGATGCAGCAGAAAAAATAATTCACAATGTATTTCTTATTAACAATGTACAGCAAACCAATTTGGATGTTTTCCTGATGGTCCATCACATTCAAGGTACTTTTCAGTAAGGGAAAGGTTCTTCTTTTATTATTATTTTTTCTTCCTTTGGCATTCAGATCTTACCTTGTCATTGTTTGATTCAGGCTAGAGACAAATCCTGCCACTGACTGCCGTCCAGATACATTGTCATGGTAACAATCAATTCCCACAATCATCACCTGCTTCAGCTTAAAAGGAATAATTACAGAACGTGTTAGTACATGAAGATGTGCTATAGAATAACAAGATCATGACACAAGTAGTATGATCTCAGGATACTTAAGTAAACCATGAGCACTAAATTCTTGGATTAAACATCTCTCTATATTATATTTAAATTCATGCCTTTTCTCACAAATACAACAAGTACACTAAGAATACTTAATTTTACTTCTTGGGGGAAAAGGCTTGCTTTTTAAGTAAAGCTCAATAAAAAAAGAGTTATCATTTATTTACCATTTTAAAAAATACTTACTGGAATCTCAACACTCCAAAGTTCTCCACCCATTTTACAGTTCATTTGTAAGGCAATTTTTGTTGCTACAGTCATAATAGTCTGAGGTTTGCTTAAAGTGCGAGCAAGCACACATTGACTCGGAATGGGACAATCTGTACATAAGTATTTCTTGATGGCATCATATTTATCCTTTCGGGAACTAGACAGAATACAAACTACCTTTAAAGAAAAAAAAAAAAAAACATCTTTGTAAGAAGCTGCATTCTAAGATTTATACAGAATTTAAGAGTTCTTATGCTCAAGAGAAATACCCAAGTGCTCACAGTGAAAGAAGGAACAATAAAGTTTCAGTGTCTGTACATCAAAGTCAAGCATGAAGGCTCTTATCCAGAAGGATACCCAGTTAGTCTTGGGTTTGAACAAGAGTATGATTAGGCATGTAGTGGATTCTCAGGAGCCAAGAGTCACATTTGTGAGGACAAATCCCACAAGTGTTAAAACACCAATTACAGAGATTAACCTGATTTGAAATTATGGATTCAAATACATACTATGTTTGTGTCAGTGGTAACCCTTTGCTGTAAAACCCTTAAATACGCTTCTGTTCTGTCATCTACTTCAATCCTGAAAAGAAAGAGACAAAGTGCTTACAGAAAGAAAATAACTAGTACCTATTGAAACTTCAGAAAAAAACCCCAGCTATTGAAACTACTTAGGTAAAAGCATAAAAACCCACTGTACATCACTGTACTGTGTCACATTTATAGCTATTAAACAAAATATTCACACATTTTGAAAATTAAGAGGAATAACCCACAGCTTAGGCTTCCAAATGCAATGAAATTCAAAGTTAAAGGCAAGCACAGGTGCTCAGAGGAGGATACTTGCAACAAGAACACATCAGAAATTGAACACATTTTAAGTCAGCAAGAAAATACATATTCCTTCTTTTAATAAATATGGCTCTACTTGAGAAGGTTTTGCTCCAGTGATTTATACTTCTCTGTTTCGGCATGTGAAAAGCTTTCAGAAATAGAAGTATAAGTAGGAAGGTCAGTCACAAGAGAAAACTGAACCATTTTTATACTGAAGGCAACTTTGCATACTAAAATTCTCACACAAGTCAGTAGTGTGACATAGTACACCATCTCCTTATTTAACAGCCTAAGCGTGGGTACAGACATATCTTATGAAGTGCAAAAAGATTTTCCCATCAGCTTTCTAAAGACACTTACATGTTTGGCTTATTCATCCTGATTCCCATAGATGGTGTGACCTTAAACAGACTCTGAAGTAACGTATTGGCAACATCATAGTTACGTCGTGTGTATATTAATAGCCAGTTGTCCAGGGGCACAGCACGGATTAAAGGAACTCCCCTTGTTTCCTTTGTCCAGTCAGCAGAATGAGGATTGTAATCAAACTGCAAAGAAAAGATGGTAAAGCAAAAAACAAACAAAAAAACCCCCGAAAGTATCAGCACCCTACCAAGCAAGCTACACCACAACTACTTCCCAATACACTTCAAGAACAGACTGTAACACTTCTGCCTGGAGCACGACTTCGTTTTTGTATGTTCCTTTACTGCTATTGTCAGTAATTTAAAATAAGCTTTATCTAGCCCTACAAAGAAATCATACTCTTGAAATGTCTAATTCCTAATTATGCAAACATATTTTGATTTTTAGCCCAGATTAAGTTGTTACTATTTGCTACACAGATTCTGTGCTATAAAGACATAGCTTTTGATGTAGACTTATTTTTCTCACGTTTTTCTTACTAGAGTAACTGCTTGACTATAACAGATGTTTTAAATAGCAAGAATCAAAAAAACTTTACAAAATACAGTATTATCTTGATCTGTATAGCTGTGCAGAATGCCCTTTTCCATCTAGCATCCATCCAAAACAAAAATCTCTAGTAGAGAACAAACACCTAATGTTTTATGACCAACTGTGACTTAATTCCAGTCTAGATTATTCGTATTGGTCATCTCAGAGTGAAGAGATACTGTCTGTGTTCTATCTACTCAACTGAAAACAATTAGTGGCTTTTCATCTTAAAGCATTGGTACTTTTTTAATAAATGGGAACTAGCTAGAAACACATCCAGGCTCCTAGTTTATCTGAAAATACTTTCTTTGGACAGAGAGATTGTTTTGCCAGGAAGACACTACTGTAACGTAGCTCTTGAAAGGGTTTCTAAATAAAACTTGTAAACAGTTTAAGAAGTTTGCAAGTCTCCTGCTTAGACAAAGACTTGTGTATGATATTTTTGCTCATTATCCCTCAGTTATAAACCAAAAAGTACTATTTCCTTCCTTAAGAACTTTCATCAGTGAGAGATTCAGATTTTAGAAGTTGATTTATTATTTACCATGTTTCCTGATTGAAAGATCTTTTCCCCTTGGACAACTCTTCCTGTAAAGGCCACTGATTTATAATCAAAGCTTAAACCCCAGTTTCCAAGTTCTTTCTGAACACCATCATCTCTGTTTAAAAACAAGATTGAAATTAAAAACATAAGAAATGTATTCTTCCTGACTTTTCTTTTTTTTTAAAACCAGTAAGATTTCCAAAGTTTTGTTGTAAGAAATAAGTTAATTATACAATTTTTTCATGACACAGATGTACAGAAAATATTAAGGTGGCATACCTTTGGATGTAGTTAAGAAGTCTTCCAACTTCCCACTGCCTTTGCTCAGGTTGCAGCCGTGTATGAATTGCCAAATCCTTCATCATATTAAAGTCAGTCCTCATCTTGTCAGTTAATCCTGGTAACAGCAAAATCTTTTCCTGAGTAAAAGACTATGAAAATTAAACTTGCAATTCATACATTTACTGCAGGCACAGAAAGTGGTGGCAGTAGTAATCAAGGCTTACAGTTGCTCTCTGTATATACATTTTCATCTGCATAGAAAGAGAATTCTGGATTTTTGCACTTGAGAGGAAACCACACACGGAATGCAGCTTTTCATTTACATTACCAAATCAAAACAAAACAGTGCTGAGATGGACTGGTACTGCTAATGCAAAGTGAGTATTTCAGAGGAATATACATATATATCTTACAAAATTACAATTTCTAGTAATTTCTCTTTTTCATCAGAAGTTCTACCGTCAAAAATCTCTGCAAGATACCAGTGTGCCAATGTTGAACACGACACTTGAAGACTATGCAACATCAAAACCTTTCAAACATTTCAGCCTTGTCTAAAATCTTTTAGCTACAAAACTTGTTTCTAAACTCATTCACACAAAACATTTCCACTGAACTTGGCAAAAGGGTGCTGTCAAAATACCCATTTCAATAGGCATTATGCTTCAACAGATGCTCTGATGTAAGAAAATACTACAGTACCTGTTAAAGAGCACAGTTCTGGAATTAGAACCACAGATCCTTGCATTCCTCCTCTATTCCTCTTCATCTGACTGATCAAGACAGGCTGCTTCGGATCCCCAATGTCTATATTATATTGCTGTATTAGAAATACAAATTGTGTGTTAGTTTACTCATAACAAAGCTTTGGCTTTCCTAACCTCATTTCTGCATGCTGTGAGAGTATATCTGTATTCCTCCCAGATTACCAGTCCCTGCTTCCACCTTCTATATACTTCCTTTGGGTTTGCCCAAGAGCTCCTTGCTCAATCCTTGCAGCCCCTCCTGACATTTTTGCTTGACAAACTACTCCCTGGGATGGACTACTCCCATCAAATCATGCTGTGTAGGTTACTTACTGATCTCAGGTTACATAACATTCGCTTAGAAAATATTATTATAAATCTACGCATCATGACCAAACCTATAACAATGCTCCCTTTCATGTTAAAGCATAACACACACAGTTAAGTTTCCATACCTTTTTGTAGTACTCCAAAAAACTGATCTCAGAACCATCTGATTTTCTAAAGGTACCCATTGGATTGTTATCCCAGTTGATGTCATCAATTCTGTATGTTCTGTTATTGTACCTACATAAACATTTAATCAGTTTTTGTTTAAATCTTAAATAGGAAAGAAATGCAACTATGAGACAAAACAGTTAATCACAATACTCACGTAAGTTGAAAGTTTTGCTCCTATCAGGAGCAGTAACTTCAAGTTTTCAATTGTAATAGGTTCTCAATTCTACCAAAAGCTGAACTAATAAAACCAAAAGAAAACAGGACTAACACAGTATGTGCTTTCTGCTTTTGTAAATACTGTCACCTGGATTAGTCTGCCAGTTTGACAAGGAGAGCATTTTCATGCTTTCTGATGCTTCATTGTATAGTTCAGGACATGGGGCATAAAGAGATCTCTAGAGACCAGAAGAGTCCAAAGAGACTTACCTAGTAAGAACAACTAAACCAATTAGCTCTTTAGCACAGGTGTCTCTAAATCTTTCCTCTCCAACCTGGGAATGAAGACTGTGCATAACATCCAACACTGTCTCACCACGAAGAACCTTATGGCTCACATCTGCACATAACATAATGCTTTCCTCATACTGGAGGATAGAACTTGTGAAGCCTGGCCACACCATCAACCTGTCAAAGGAGAACATACAAAATCTTAATGTGCTTTAAAGTGTCTTTATTTTCACCCCTTATTTCTGTCCACTTTCACAGACACCAGAAAGCAGTGAAGACACTAAGAAACCATTATCCAAATATAAATAAGCCCTTAAAAGTTAACAAAATGAAAAATCCAATGAGCATGGCCAGATATGAACGCACATAGCAGGTTAAACAGCCTTCAGAATGGAGATTGGACACTCCTGAGCTGTAGAACAAAAGTGTTCAGAGGTCTCAGCCTAACAGACCTTTAAGTAAAGTTTCTGACACTGGAGTAAAATCTCCTTGGAGAACACATACTGGTAACAAGTGACGAGATCTTACACATACACATAATTAAGTTAGGAGAATGAGGTCTCATGCTTCCCAGGAATACCTGTTTTTAAGGACATGCTTTTATTACAAGATAAATCACCAGAGCGGTATATCGACCCCTCTTCTCCCAGCACCACTCCTAAACCTAAGTATTTTTGCCAAACCTGTGATTAGGGATGCTGACTGGATCACCAGGATTGTAATAATTACGTCCAATCTGCTGCAAATTCAGCATCTTCAGAAGCCTAGAAGTTGAAATATAGATGTCACTTAGCATTATTATTATTATTCAGTTTATCACACCATGCATGGTCCCACTCCTCTGCACAATCTCATTTTTTATTCATCTGACCAGATAAAACATGAACTTTTCGTTAAGCTCAATTTACAAAAGTCATGGACACTTAATGACAATCAGGTAAGGTAAGTTCAAATACAACCCAACTCTTATCCAACCAGTTGAAGGTAACAGTCCAAACAAGCTACATCTCAGTTGAACTGGACAGTCCAGGTACCAAGATTAAGTGGAAATACTACAGAAAAAAAAGAAAGTAATTTACCAGTTCAAGGTCCTGCTCTATTATTTGCTTTAAGAGGCAAACTCACAGACACAAAAGCAGGATAGAAAGAGGATTATCTGCCTAAAACAGTTAGCACTCCATTGTGAATCTGCTTGCCCAGGAAAAAGTTATATAAACTCATTTCACGCTAACATGATCCAGAAAGACAACACATACACATTAAAATATATCCAGATATGGTTGGCCACACAGTAACAGAAGCCAGAAAAGCTTAAAAAATTATGTTTGTAAGACTTATTTATTGTAGTCTGTTCTTTGGAATGGAAAAACTTAAGTTGTGTATTTTCAGAATGACTTCTTATAAGGACATAATTTGTACAGCAAACCTTCTAAAAATGATGTTGTAGAATTGCAGACATGTAGGTGAAGTAGGTGGCAACTCATTAGTCAATGTGACTGTTATCTTCACATCCTCCCCATTTCGAGTCCTACTAAGCAGTTCAGTAACCTGAGAACGTGAAATCTGGTTAATAAAACTAGAGGCAAACAGGGCTATATCTGGACTTTGCTCCATCAATATTGAACTGGACTTGTACACTGAGACTCTGTGCAACAATTCAAGACTAACTGAAACAGGAATTTGATTTCCCACTAGGACTGTAAACTACACCCTGAAATGCTTCGCTCATTTGCATGAAGATGACTAATCAAGTAGAATGGAGGCCGTCCCCAGAACAGCTGAATTCAACATGAATTCAACTTAACAATTACCGTGACAGGAAAAAGACTCAACTCGAGGAAATAATATATGCCAACAAACATAGATTTAATTACTAATTCAGGTACTGGAAGGCAGAAAGACAAAAGATTACAATACATAATGAAAGCATCTTCCCCCTCTCCCTTTTCTAAACTTAGTTTCACACTGGACTCCTCTGTCCTCTCTGTGAACACCACTGGCCAAACTCAGTCCCTCCAGTGAGGCAATGAGGGGCACAAGGGGCAGAGGGGAGGAGCCAGGGGTTAGCATTAATATATAGTGTTTTCTCTCTGCTGCTCCTTTCTTCTCAGGTTTTTCTTCTGCTCTAGCATTTTCCCCTTCTTTTTAAATACACAGAGGCACCATTAACTTTGCTGATGGGCTTGGCTTTGGTCTGCAACATGCCTGTTGTGAAGTTGGCTAAAAAGACTGTACAACATGGGGCAGATCCTGACCCCTTCCCACAGGAGCCACCCCAGACCCCTGATTCCCCCCCACTCCCAGCTACCAAAACCTTGTCATATACACTCAATTCATTTATCACCCACCCTACAGAAATTATGAAAATATCTAAGTATAAAGAAAATTAAAGGAGAAGTATTTCCGTGCAGAGGATTATTCTAGCCTGCAGAACCTAAGCAATAGAACCAGAAGTTTATTACCAAATTTCTCTACACAAGTATATTAGTGCATACTAATATATTCAATCCAACTAAACATTGCTTGTGGGAGATCAATTCCCTAACTTCACCCTGGCTAGTAAGAAACAAGAAGCATCATAAAATGCAAGTCAAAAGATAAAATCACATTCTTGTATCATACCTTATTCCCTAGGTTTTTTGGCAAGAATAATATTGACCCATCAAAGGCATGGGTCTTTCCAATGTGCTCTTCATGCTGGAAGAGCAGAGCTGATCGAAGACGGCGTGATTCCATCTCAGGGCTATAGGCAACATGGTACTGATACAAAGCCCACTGGGGTCGAGATGTCAAACGAAAGTGATTTGTAGTTAATTTTATCATTTTACCTGACAAACCTAAAATGAGAGGCAAATATCTCAGTAGTTACAAACTTTTACCACTTTAGATTCATTCAACAGCTCTGAGAGGTTTTTTAAAAACTACTGCATTCAAAGATTGGAGGTCAGTTGTGTTCTGCATCTGTTCTAGCTCAGGGAGCTATGGCACAGTGTTATGAGACATTCACCTGCTCATGAGAGCTTTCTATAACTCCTTCACTCGTCAGGAACACTCTCTTATCACATGAAGCAAGCATTTAGATCAGTAACCTGTACACAACTTATAAAGAGAAAACAGAAGGCCAGCAATACAGCTGCCTACAAAGTACAGAGATCCATGAACTAGCAGCAGCACAGTTCTAGACAGGAAATCTAAGAGAATGAAAACAATTACACTGCTCCTGGCCCAGAATTAAGTCCTGTCATTCCTGGGCCTCTGGTATGCTTCAGTTATCATTCATCTAAGCAAACGTGGACTACAGTCATTGTTATATGATGTGATGTTTCGCACTTGCAATACAAAACCATCATCATCGTAGAATCTGCACTGTGGAACATAAAAAAGGATGAAGGGATTGCAGTGTAGTAGGACCAACATGACAGCCTGCTTTACTTCTTTTCATATGCATGATCTCAACTCCAGAAAAGAAGCATATCACCTTTTCTTTAAACTAAAAAGTATCTTCAGAAGAGATTTCAAATTCCACATTTATTTGGAGATCTTTATGAATTTGGTTAGACAATGTGCTACAAACTGCAACTTCTAGAAGCAAGCCTATAGAGTCATGAGGAGTCCTGCATGAAGAAGCAGACATGAGGAACATACAAGGATCATCACATATGTCTAAACAAACAGCTGCAATTCAAAATGCTACAAAATTTCTGTCTGAAGTACTCTGTCAGACCATGCCATCTTAGTGTTTGTATTCAGGTAGCAGGAGCAACTTTTATCTTTTTCTAGTACACAAAGATTATTTTTTTTTTTTTACTTGGCTCTCTAGAGGAAACCAAAAGCATAAATAAAGAAAACTGGTTTTCATTTCAACTTGCTTATATGTCTGTAGTCTAATCTAAACATACCAGTTTTCGATTCTTGAACGTGTACCATGGCTTGTCGAGTATTTACTCCCAGGTCATGGTAATCTCTACGACGACCACCCCTATCTCTTAAAGACATATCCTGGAGTCCTGAAGAAACCCGTAATCCTATTGTTTTGAAATTGGAGGAAGAATCACAGACAAGTAATGTATCTCTTATATATGCTATTATATGTTAACAAATGAGAATTAAATATAATTCAATCTTGAAAGGCATACATATAAATTTAAGAGAAATCATGAAATGTTAAAGTTTCAGCTTTTGCTATGAAGCAAACATCTTAAAACAGAATTCAAGGAACACATAGTAGCTTCTCAACATTTATGGACAGGTAACTAGTAATCAAATAAAACAGCTCACAGCAGGACGACAAAAAACCCCAGATGTAAAGCCTCCAAATCAATAATCTCTTCCGCAAATACAGGGAAGACCGATCATTCATTTTAGCTCCAGATGGCATCAAATGTAAATACACTGTGATGTGAAATACGTAAGGAAGTTTAATTTCTTTCTTAAGATTCAAGAAAATAATGAAGTATCAAAATGAAATTTACTACTGGTATTCATGCAGTTAATTGTGTCGACTATTGTGACAGAGGAGATGGTACAGATGGAGTAGAGCACACTGAAGGTAGTTTTCAAAATTCCTGGTTCAGTTATACTGTACCTTAGAATGACAGTACTATCATAAGGTACATACCATGAATTTTTCAAAATCTTAGCAGTAAATCTCATTTTCAAAAGAAAAGAGAGAAACAGTCTAAACAATGTCCTAACTGCATCCTCTACAAAACACATGCTCTTATGTGCAATGAATTTTTTCACCCTGTCTGACCTTCTGGCCTTCTCTCTGGCAGAACAGCCTCAAAGCCCCTCAGTCGTCCATGGCCTCCGGGTTCTTCTAACAGTGGTGGAGGAACATCATGCTGCTGAGGCTGCCGACGCTCAGGCAGCTGACCTGGCAGACCCTGTGGAACCTGCCAGAGTTGGGAACAACTTTTTCTACTGCAACTGAAGAAACAGCATACTTCCAAGAGTACAGCAAAAGACTCACTAAGTAGAGAATACTCAAATACCCAAGTGTAAGAGTCACAAAAGTTTAAATCTTTTTTCCTATATTAAGTAATTGAATTACTACTCTACACTTAGAACTCAAAAATACTGAAGTTCAGGATTTTTTTTCTAAGTTGATATTAACTAGTAGTTAATGCAAGTTCTAACTAAAATGCTAACTAAAATTTATGGACTGCTCATTTCAAACCAGTAGCTAAGCAGGCCTCCTTGCTCTTACACCCTCCACCTTGTGAGACCTGTCAAAAGCCTACCCTCTAAGAAGTCTGTAAACACCCATAAGCACTACTGAAAAGATCCAACGTACACAACCCTAAGAGTATATATCTGATATCAGAGTCCAGTGCTACCACAGTAACAGCATATTATCAAAAGTTTTGTTCTCCCTATAAATAGTACTCTGCTTCTGTCTTTTCTTTTTCTTTCCTTCCTTGCTGCTGAAGGAAGTGGCAATGTCAACGTACATGGCTTCTCTAGTCCAATAGCTAGACTGCACTACCTCAAGTAGGCAACGTGTTGCAGTGCTGAACTGTCCTCTCCATGAAAACATTTATGTCCAGTAAAAACAACTCTTGTTTCAATTTGTGCTCACTGTGTCTCGTACTTCTACCAAGCACCCCTACACTGAGCCATGCTTCATCTTCCTAGTATTATTCTCGAAAGCTATAGTCTCCACCCCGGGGAGGACTTCCCAGGGACTATTCAACCTACACTATTTCCCACCTCTGCAGCAAGATCACAGGGTTGTTACTGTAAGTAAAGGCAGGTCCCTGACCTCCTTAAATCCCACTACCACTTTTTATTAAAAACCTCAGTAATAAGAATTTGGTGTATCATGATATCTATGTCAGACCAGTGTAAAACTAAGATGCTATTGTTCACTCCTTGTTCCCATCTTTCCCTGCCATCAGCACAGAGTGTATTCTCTCAATAGGCTGAGATGTGTAAGCCTTCATTTTCCAAATATTTAATATAAACCCTCTTATTCATTCCACAACCTCTTTTCAACATGTCTTTGGAAACACTTCTGAAACTAAACCTCTTGGAGAGAGATACACAGAGTCTACATGACCGAACAGTGAAAGCCTATATAGAAAGAAAATGGCAAAATAGACTTTCACCACTCAGTATCCAAAGTCCATATAAAACATCTAACTCTTATAATTTCTATCAATAGCAGCAGAAGCCTAGTATGTGCTGCTCCTCTGAGGAGTAGCACACAGGTCAAAGCAGGCTGTGAAAACATTTACCTATTTCCCCTACCTCTACTATATATATATTTAACTAATATATATTAAGTAGTTTGTAAGGACACAAAAATATTCTTAATAAAATGGATTTATAGTAATTATATAGCTAACATAACATATACATACACACATATAACAGCTAACATATTAAAATAGGAAGTAGCTCAGGTATGACATTTCAAATCCCGGTTACACTCATTAAAAAGAAAATCAGCTTACAGGTGCAGCTCCTACAGCAGGAAGAGCAGTCGCCGGTCGGGGAGGTCTTCCTCTAGCTCTAGCTCTGGCTCTTCCCGTCATTTTCTAAAACAAACCACCTACAAGCGTTAGGGTTCCATCTTCTCCTTCCCCATCCTTATCCCAGTAAATATTATGACCAGCACTATTGCATTTGTCATGCTTTAATTTCAACGGGCTCAATAAAACGTACCCTTCTCTGCAAAATTCCCTGCTCTCTGATTTCCACACTAACAAAGCCATGATGGTAGGGTGGGAAAGCTCTTACAGCCAGGTCTGCATTGATTGGCACAGGCCACCACACACCTTGAAGTTGTTAAGTCAATTAGATTGGAGAGCATGGCAGGACCTGCACCCGGAGCCGAGCGTAACTCAGGGCCTTCTGACGCTANTTCGCCAGGAGTAGCACACACTTCACTCAGAGCATTTGTCACTGTTCCCGTCCCGACCTGCCCATCCTCTCCCCTCACAGCCACCCTTCCCGGCCCGAACATCCCTGCCGGCCTCGAGCTGCCTGGGGGGCCAAAATGCGCACCCAGAGCCGCCCTCCGCCATGCGCTTCCTCCCCAGCCCTCCCGGCCCTCGACGATACCTTGTCCTACCCGCGGGCCGCCCGGGGACACCGCGGCTACCCAGCCACAAACAGCGGGCCGGCTTCTTCACGTGTCCGTACGATTTAGTCCCCGCCGAGGCGCACTCCCTTCCCGCGAGCCGCTCCCGGGGGCGCCGCCCTCAGCGCAAATGCCTCGCCGCACGCGCCGCCGGGCCGAGGCGGGAAAGCGCGCTCGGCGCTGATTGGCTGCCGAGGCCCGAGCTCGGCCGAAGAGCCCTCCCGAAGAGTGCCGAAGGGAACCGAAGGCGGACGAACAGAGCCGAAGGGAGGCGAATAGAGCCGAAGGGCACCGCGCTTCCCGCCCTCACGGCGCCCCCTCAGGGCAGCCCCGACAGTGGCGCTTCACCTCACTGTGTGAGGGTCCGTGTGTCCGTCCCGCTGGGTGTCACCTGTGCGAGAGGGGAATGCCCCCGCTGAAAAGCGATTTCCTCCTCGTGTCGCTGCCTGCTTGCAAAATAAACTGCAGTTAACCAGGAGGTGGAGCAATAAAACAAGAAATAAAGCTGGTGGTGTTTCCGGCGAAGGGCTGCGTGGCTCGGCACAGTTGCAGCCGTGGGTGCAGTGCTGGAGGTGTTTAAGCCACGACTTGGGGCTTGTTGCTCGCGCCACAGAGCACACACAGGGGACACGGTGCCCGACACGGGGACTGTCCTCGGGAGAGACAAAACCTCCTTAAACATCAAATTCGAACCCTGCTAAGCGACCCTCCTTCCATTGAGGGACAGCCCCCAGCAGACCAGCAGTCAAACAAAAGGGGAAATAAAGCACCTTTTTCTGAGTGCCACGGCTGATAGAATTGCTGTGATTGTTACAGAGAATCGTAACTTGTAACTTGGATTTAACAGAGCTTAGCAAATCTTACGACTTGGAGGTAGCAGCCTGGAGTGGGAATTCACTCTAGCAAGGTTTTCCACGCTTCTGTGGAAAGGCAGGATGTCTGGACAGCACCAAGGCTCAAATGCACCATTTATGTTGTTTTTAAGTGTGCCTTTGCTTAAAGATCAGATGCCTGTGATGCGTTTGGAGACACTAACTTCAAGGGATAAGAGATAACTTTACCTAATCAAACACTTGCCTTTATAAAAGATCGCCCTAATCTCGTGGGGTCATTTACAATTTGCTGGAGAGTGAATTCCCACTTCCAAGTGGTAGGATTTGCTAATTCTGTCTTGAATCCCAAGTATGAATTACAATCCTCTCTAACAGTCACAGCAGCTGGATCTGCAATGCACAGCGTTCCTTCGCCTTGTTCTCTGCTATTCCACGTAGAAGTGGGTGACACTGTTAACATTAATATTAAAATCATATGAATATCTCTTTTTATTTGATAAATAGTTTGTCCACAAAGCCAGTTTTGTTGTGCTTTCTATGTCGGTGCAGCAATCCACTCAGGAAACCAGATTCTCTTTTTCAAGTGAAAAAAATCCATGAAACTGGAAGTTGCTGATTAAAGATAGCTGAAGTACTTTTAGCATGCGATTTTTATTATGCACATATAAATCTGGATAAATATTTAACAAACTCAGTAAATACACTTAGATGGGGCATGTTCAGTGCTTTTAAGAGCAGGGATTACTCCCTGCCAAGGGCTCTTCACCCACAGTGGCAACTGTTATTGCTCTGTAGCCTGCAGAACTCTCCAGTGGGTCAGAGGGTTAAAGCTGCAGAAACATAATATACAGATTTTCTTGGCTCAGCATTATTTAAAGATAAACAAAATATAAAGATGTTGTCAAAGTCATTTATGTTATGTAAATCATGAGAAAGCAGAATGTGTGTGTTGGAAAGACCTATGTTTGTTTATTCATTTAAAATATCTGCCGTGCTTAATGTTTATTTTTTTTTGTGCCAAATTCCTTGCGTTTCACTGCAGAACTTAATTATCTTTCCATGGGAGTTGTTAAAAGTACTTAATCACGCTGGCTACCTAGAGCAATTCCTTATAAAGTGAAAATAAACATCAACAATAAGCACCTTAATTTTTATACGTGGGTTGTCAGACAGTTAATTAGTACTTAGTGAAAGATAGGTTCCAGTTTGGTTTTCACAGTCTTTCAGACTTGCCTTATTTTTTAGTAATTCAATCCAGTTAAAACTGGCTGTACAGATAGCCTTAATGGATTTTCATAGTCAGAGGAAATGTGGAAAAAGCAACACACTGATTGCAACAGGTACATCATGTACATCATGTTGCAGAAACACTGAGAAAAGCAAGATTTTGAAAATGGCAACTGCTTGCATTTTATTTTTTGTGTGGCCA
>VXBX01007770.1:641142-715617 GCA_013400415.1 Scytalopus superciliaris | reverse complement strand
GTTCGTTTTTTTTTTTTGGGGGCCCCCCCCCCCCCCCCCCCCCCAAAGCTGGACTCGAACACGTTGAAATATCACATATGCAATGTTTTTTTTCACAGCTACTTGGCTCGGACTCTGCTTTGATGTTTGCTTTACCCATGATGCAGTTGTTTTTGCCTTCTGTCTCCTGTTGCTACAATAAGCCATTTCCCATACATGTCATCTCCAAAGGGGAAAAGACCGCATGGAAACAGAACAAAGAAAACAGAACAAAAGAAAATCAGGGATTTTTCCAAAGGCCCATTTGATGTACAAGTATAAACAGGAAAAAGATGCCTGAGGAGGCAGGAGCCAGGAACTGTACCAGCAGACAGCTGTTAACTTGTGTAGTTAGCAGCACTTTGGGATTCTGAATGGTAAATAAATAAGTGGCTCCAATGCACATAGTGGAGAAAATAATCACTTCACTACCTTTAGTGTAATGGTTAAGAGTATTGCAAACTCCTCACAATGTAAGTTGAAGTCTTACCTTCATATATTTCTTGTAGCACCATGTCCAGGGATCAATAGCTCTTTTGGTTCTAGCCCAAGAAAAGGCAGTACCTTGACACAGTGGAATAAAAAGCATTATTTGCTGTGGTGAAGCAAGAGAAAATAAGGAACCCTTCAGAACAAAACTCAGCAACTCAGATGCGCAGCTAGATTTTTAAAAGTCCAACATGCTGCTCCTGAATCTTATTAAATATTCATTAAGAAAATTTCAAATAGGAATTTCTCAAAACCAAGTGTTGAAAATCAAGTTCTTCTGGTGGGTATTAAGTATTTGTGAGTCTGGACCACAGTGTTTTTACATTCTTAATGAGTTTTTTCCTAAAGTGAGAGAAGCAAAGTATTGAAGACTAACTTAGTATCTGAAATAACATCTCATGAGTTAACAGTCTTGCTTCTTCCCAATGCAAGTTTTTAATGTCACATTTAATTTACTATAACGATGACTGGGATAGAGGAACTGATGTGCCCACACAGTGGAGCCAGATTTACTACCTTGGGTAGAGTATGGGGGGCAGGAAAAATAGTATTTACATACCAAAACAGGAANAAGCAAAAAAAAAAAAAAAAAAAAAGCTACTGATGAGATAATACCCAACTCATTGCATAATAATTATAATGAAAGTATTTTGTCTCAGGAAGAGGGAAAATAAATTTTTCAACTTTCTATTTCCCCGGCTGTTCTCTAGTCTATTTTTTTAGCCCTAATTTCTGTTTTTATCCTTCAGATCCTTACTTCTTTTGTCTGAGCCCTTTTTCTTTGTAACTCCTCTCTTAAAACATCACTCACTCTATTCTTGGAACCTGTGTAGGACTTTCTCCTGTTCCCCATGACAATAATGTGTTTTGATTGAACAGAAGCAAACTGGGTGAATTGGGCTTCACGTGCTGCTTGTTTACCAGGGTATCTAATCACTGCAGTCACCATCACTGCTCATTCCAAGCCCTGTTTTGTCAGACTGTGCCCTGAGTCCTCTTATTTACACACACCATATCCCTGCCAAAATTTCCTGTCCTGTTTCAACTTAACATGATTTTCAGTTAATTTGTGCCCATTGAAAATTCAGATTGGTCCTAGCTGACATTTATGTTGTGTCCCAATCCTGAGTGAAATGAGCAAAAAGTGATTAGACATAAGTTCTCAATAAATAGCTGTATTAAATGGAGAGGTCACATTAAACAGACAGAAACAAGGCCTACAGAAGTGGATACTGTAATCAGATTTCTAAAGTGTGTTCTAGAACTACGAAATTCTATAAAATGTGTATTCTGGAAGATGTCCTTTATTACCTATATTTTTAACTAGTAAGAGGAGATGAAGAGTTAGTATATAGAGTGTGTTAGAATAGAACTGAAACAGTATTTTGATTCAGATATTATGTAGTGTAATATTGCTTTGTTTCAAAAAGCAATGGGAGTATTTCAGTAGAGAGAACTAGCAAGAATTCTCGAGTATGGATAGATTGATTTCAGCTCTTTTAACAACCCAGTTTGATCTAATTGTCTTTTTATTGCTTTGAACATTCCTGAATTATGCAGAGAATTTGGGTTATGTGATTTAGTGTTGGATTAAAAAAATGTCACAGCTTAACTTTCTTTAAAATAGTGTAGAACTTTGTTCACAGTCAACGAAGTTCATTATTTTTTTGTTCAAAGCCCAGCTGCAGGCCTGGAGCATTTCTCATAAATATCAGGAAGTACCCGAAGCCACAGTCAGGATTAAAGAGTTGATCTGAACCTTAGATCTCAGCTTTAAAGCTATAATGTACAGTGAATTTGGTTTCATGGTAAAGGAAATGGTAATTGCTGAAGTATGTTTTCTTAAGTTGCAAAATCATTTTTGAAATGTTTTCACTGAAACCTCTGTCAGTGCTGTGCATGAGAATGAGTGGCCTTGTCGCACAGCAATTGTACATGACCACAGTACTGAATTTGTGTGCTGGTGTCACTGACACAGGGACCGAGGCCAGGGTGGCCACTCCTTTGTGTACAATATCAGACCCACAGCAACAACTTAGAACACTAAGCAAGTGAATTAACAATTTCAATACATGCTATTCCAAGAATTTCTTCTGAAAGATGGGTTGAGTTCCTGGTTATTGTACAAATACATACTCGTGAGAACTAAGAACACAAATCCATAAGTGATCTCCTTAGTCACGAAAGGCAGAGTCAATTCCTCAGTATAGTAGTATAGTATTAGAAAATGTGGTTTGCTCCTGGCTCCCTGCAGGTCTGTGTGCAGAGCTGAAAGAAGTGGAAGAGCACAGCTAAGCATCAGACACGTTTCTACATGCTTTCTACACCTGGTTAGCTGCATCGACCAAGCCACACACCCTGCATTCTGCTTCCATAGCAGTTTATTTAATCGGAACATTTTATTGCATGAAGGCAACTGTCTTTATTGTATTTATGAGGAAAATAAAATCTGAACACTTGCTGTTCACTGACCTTGTTCAAAGGATGTTGCATTTAAACATGTACTTCTTCCACGTGTCAGTATTTACAGCTTCATTCACGTAAGTGATCCAGATAAAATACAATTCTTAAGATGGACTGCTGTACTCTTAAAACCTTGGCTTTCTTGGCTACCTCAAACAGCAGGCATAGAAGTTATACTTCATATGGCACTTGCACATATAAGAAGCATGGGCAGAGGTGCTATTACCTGCAGTCTACATAAACACACCTGTCTGTTTTCACAGTTCAGTGAAACTATCCCAAGCTGCCTGTAAAGGCAGGGTTTAGTTTGGGTGCTTGTGAATTCAGTATTGCAATGATATCAAAACAAGGATGAACATTTATAATGTTATATAACATTTGAACATTAAATAATTCTCTACTGACCCACCCTCAGTTCTGCGGGATTCCATATTGGTGGGTGCTTTAACATCCTGGCCTGCAGTTGTAGATTTTCTGTGAGGCTTCATAGTTTTCAGAAACTTTGCTAGATTATGTCATATACATTTATAAGTTTCTTAGCTCTTCCTCCTATATTTATTTGTCAAGACCTGAAATCACTTTTGTAATCTTAGATTGCACCCTCTCTATGACAACATGAGTATTTTAGTAGTGTCTTAGCACTTCAGATGCTGCCTAGAAAATGCACTGTCATTTTAAATTACTGAGCAGCAAAATAATGAAGGCTTAATTTAAGTTTTAAGCCTTTTCCTTAAATCTTATTTTAGCATCTCTCATTTAGAATCAATCAATCACAAAGATCTGATATATAAACACAGCAAGTTAAAATTAATAGGGCTCAATCACTACGGCTACCTATTTAAAGGAAGCACATTTGTCACTTCAGGGACATCTTTTGAGCATGCAGTGCCTTATTTGCATGAATTACCTGCAAACTGAATGCACAGTGAGTCCAGTAAAGAAATCAGAAACCAAGAGGGAAGAGGGGCCGTAAGCATCAGCTCTGCCTTTGAAAAATCTACATGACTTGTATGATCAAAAAGCATGGACATCACTGTTTGAAGACAAGAGCTGGAGGGCATTCACTTGAGAGAGGGTTCAAGTGGAGTCTAAGTGGATGACAGTACACCCTTGAAGCCACAAATAAGGCCAGGAAATCATTTTTGAGAGTGGTGGAAAAGGACTGGAGCCTCCTCCTAGCACATGGCAAGTGCTAGTGCAACTACTGTTGCTCTGCAGAGCTTTCCTGACTGTGTCAAGCCTGCATCCATCTAGAAACGTGAAGGAGGGGACAAAGGGATTCAAGTCCAGCAAGCAGATGTTAGGCTGGCTAATTTGGGACTCCTCCTGAGACTTATTTACTGCGCCAGGGAAGTCTATCCAGCAGCCAGGCATCTTTCTTATAACGAGACCCTAGTTGCTAAACTTGGGTACAAAGTTTGTAATACTTTGTTAGTTTCTATTGTAGTGATAAACTGCTTGAACTGGCTATTTCAGTTACAGAAGAGTTATACAGCAACCAAATCTGGTGGACCATCTCTGAGATGATCTGGGAACCCTCTGGAGGGTGTTGGGAATGCACAAATCCCTGCCTGCCAGCAGGCACCGAGAACGCAGACAGTGTTTTGCTATGTGTTATGTACACACAGACAATACTCAGCTCCCAAAAATGTAGGTCAGAAATGCCCACTACATTCAGACTTCTGTCAAGGGAAACAAAACCCCATCCAAAATTTTGAAAACAGGTTCTGCTCACATTGCTTTGTTCTGTTTTTCTCAGACTAACTTCTGCCTGGCGCTGGGCTGTGAAAAGGAGACGGGCAGAAACTATAAAAACACAATGAAATCTTCCAACCTCCCAGTAAGATAAAAACCACCAACTTCCAGCCCTTAGAAGTTGTTAAGTGCATTTTTAAAAAATAATTTTTTTCAAAGGATACAATTTTTTCCAAAACTTCAAGAGTGTTTAATGGTTCCCACCAAAACCAGGTTTATGGTTTAACAGTGACAAATAAAACATCTGGTTATATAGAGAAAGAAATACACATCAGTCCTGACACCAAAATGTAAAAATCTCTGAGCCATTTGTAGTTTTTCTGCCAGTGACAAACAGGGTGAAGGACAGAGTGGTGATGCTGGGAGACTGAGCAGCATTACTTTGAAATCAATGGTAATGAAGAAAAATTCATGCCAAATTCTGCTTTCTATCATTTTTCATATGCCTGGCCCAATCCATTAATCTGATGCCCGTATTTCAGCCAGGGACACCTGTGACACTAATCATTACTACTGTCCTTGTGACAGCTCCCTAATGAAAATTGGCTTTTTGCACTATTTATTAGCCTGTGGTTTCCTTCTTTCTGTCTGACTCCCTTCTCTGATGAACACTACAAATTAAGTTTATTTTAAGCAAAGTTTGTACAGGAAGGATGCCTTTCCTGAAACAAAAATTGCCAATCTTGTCTCGGATCCATCAGGAATAGCCTTCAAAGAAAAATAAATACCAGTTTTGTTTATTGCCTGATCTCCATCAGCTGCTGTTGTTGGATTCAAAACTTCCATACTGCAAATTTGCTCTGCTTGGTTAGACTGTGTTATTTCATCAATGTCAGTACTAATCTTTTAATTTCCACAGATTTTCATCTCTAAGCATCTTGATTAAACAGAAATAATGAGCTAGTGACTTGATAGCACCTTTTGAACTAAATACAAGATGGGTGATACTCTGTGCATTTTAGGTAGAACCAGGAGCTAAATTTCATTGAAAAAAAAGTACCTGCACAGATGCATTTCCATTTTTGCTTTCCTCTTGTCTTCCTTTCTACCCTTCATCCCACTGAAGGGACTGCATGGACCATTATTTTTGAAATAGATGGATACCTCCATGCTACCCAGGCAGTTAAAACTGTAGTTTATTTTTTCTTTAAAGCTGTTTTAGCAGATTCATTATGATGGCTATATTGATATTGCCTGACAACGTGTTTTATTATAGCCTAAACAAATGCTAATGCTCTATTTAATTAAGAAGATATATAGATTAAGGCAGATGCAATGTCTTTTTGTAACAAAGGACCTGCCCAGTGTTTTTGGAAGCAGACAAAAAATAAGACGTCACATTTCAGCCGAATAAAAAAATGCAAGTAGGGCATTAGTCCAATGCTTTTGTATTGTGCATTTCAAAGTTTGCACCCAGTGGGTGGGGCAAAAATAAATCAGGGCCTCCTATAGTGGAAATGTATTTGGGATTCAAGCATCTAAAATCTGACCCTATCTTCTGCTCCCTGGGATTGTCAGCTGCTTCAGGGGTCATCTGATATATACCTCCTTTTCTCACTTCTGAGAATTTTTAGCTTCGAGTGTGTTTGAAAACACTTCAGAAAAAGGGTGGAAAACACAGAGTGCCTTCTTTGAAATACACTCCTTTGTTAAATTCCTTTCCCAAGGGTAAAGAGACTCTCAAACACCTGAGGGCAACAAATGACTCTATTCAACCCTCTCACAAATGACCTAATAAACTCCCAAAGGGTTACAATAGCTTATTTGTCATCATTTCTTGTCAGCTATTTATAGCATCAATGTAAATTGAAGCAAAACAATAAATACCTGAGTTATTTTCTTTATTTTGAACATTCTTTAAAGTCCAAATGGTGCTTTAGAATTTTAAACCTCCAATAATTAATTTTGCAATGGAGCTTAAATCATTTTCACACATTTTACATTGTGTTAAAGTTTGTATTTACTTACATGCAAAACATCTGTCACCTTTTCACTCACTCCCCGTGGAATATTTGCAGATAATGACTTTAAAAAATTCTGTTTTGCTTAACCTTTAAAATGACAAATGTCTGATGGCCCATGCTATAAATGATCATGCTGAATGGATTTTCACATGGACTTCTGTGAAAAAGAGTGGTCATCAATATGGTAGTAAAGGTCCTGGTGTCAGTAACAGTAATTTGTAGATGTAATAACTCCACTGTATTTAAAATCTGTTCTGGGCCGAATTCTGATCCATGTGGCTGTCCATTGCATTGCTCTTTCTTGTATCAAATATAGACATACTCTTAGTACATTTAATATTATATTTATCCCATCAAACAGACAATGTAAATGGCTACACTGTCATGAACTGACTGGGGCAGATACATGTAAAATGAGTCTGGTACCAATGGCTTTACCACTATCACTAATGCTTTGTGAGCAACACTTCTGAAGTATCACTGTGGCTCTAGACACAACTGAGTAAAATGACTGAGGGCTCATTAGGTTTTCTTTTGGTGTCTCTTTTGTTGCTATTTATTTGCTCAAATCAATTCGAGTCAGTGGAGCTGTGCCAATTTACACTAAGCTGCTGAAGTGGCCCTAAGAAATCTCACCACGGAGGATATTCAGAGTCCTCTCTGGAGTATTTCATGTGGACTGCATCACTTGTAATGCAACACACTGTGTAAAATGTGTCTTTCCATGTCTTGAAACATCTTTTGCAATATTCTTTGACTTATCAGCTTCATTGTCATCCACACCTCCTTCATATATTCCTTTTGATGTCTGTGATGAAAACACCCCTCTCCTGGCTGCAGGAGTCAAACAGCTCAGTTACCAGTTTCACTGGTCCATATACATATGCATATATGTATATATATATCTATGTATGTATTTAAATTTTTGTACATATTACATGGATTCCTCCTGGGAAAAAGAAGAAAGAGGCAGAATTCACATGAGGCAATTCTGAATGACATTCAGATACTGCTGTGGTCACAGCTGCAGCAGACACAAAATTGAGAGGAGTAAGGAAGCTGGAAGGGCTGTCAAAAGAAACATTACTGTGCTCTAAACAAGTTTTTGAGATATTTAGGCACCTAAATCCTCAATTTTGGTTTGTGTCACTTCTTTAGCATATGTCTACCACTGGAAAGTCCTAAAATCCTTCTTTGACTGCTCAGTTTCCAGATCCCCACAGATCTGACTTCTGGACAGAGGTGGTTGAGTAGCTGGGTACAAGTGTCTGAGCCCTCCTGGAATGCAGGATCTGGAGGGAGCACCAAAGCACCGGTTCCCAGCGGAGCGTGCTGGAAACAGATCAGGAGCCCTGAGTTTGGCCCAGTGTGCAGGGTTTTAAAATAACACATCTGACTTTGACACACAGTGGTTTCATGGTGAGACAGCTCAGCCAGGAGACAGAGGTTCAGAAATAAAAAATGAGATAACAAAGAGAGAAAATGTATCATCAGTTTGTATTCACTGGGAAGAGGGAGCTGTGGGTGCTTGTGTGGGTGTAAAGAAGTTCTTGTTTTGAAAGTCTGCATAACACTGTGCTGTGTCTCTTACTCCTACTAACCTCCTTGTAAGCAGATTAAAGATGTCCCACAGGAGAAATATAGTTCACTAAAAGTACCATAGAAGATAAAGCTTTTTTTCTCAGAACTTTCAGGGATGACAGTAGGGAAAAAAAAAGATAAAATCCAGCTCATGGTTTCTGTTAATTTTGAGAAGAATTAAAAATTGTGAGCATTTTACCAGATCAACCTGTGTCTTAGTAAGTGTGAATGAATTTACACTCTCTCTGCTGTCTAAAAGATAGGAGTTGATCCGAACTAGTTATCTGGATTCTGTCAGTGGCAATGGGATATTCTGCATCTAGAGGATATTCTTTTCCAGCATAACTATTGATAGGATGGTCACATTCTGCAGGTGCTGGTTTCTTTCCATCAGCAATACATTCTTCAAAACTAATCATCAAAGTTCATGCCTGGTTTAGATGGGTAAAGTTAAAAGAAAATAATTCTGCTTTTTTGTAGACATGATAATTTTGTGTGTAGTCACTGTGCTCAAGGAAGGATGAATGCCTTTAGGCAGCTGGAGACAAAGGAGCAAAGGAAAATATATATGCTCACTAATGTCTGGAAAAACTCTTCATGTTGCAATTGTATTCCTGTTTCCATAATGGCTTATGGGACTGAGAGACCCCAGGTTTGCAGGGAACTCATCTTCTGTGAGCTCAGATGACACAAAACTGGGCTATATCTCAGGCACACAAAATTACCTGCTATTTATTTTTGTTCTGCACAAAGACAACTCCTTTTCATTGGTTCTGAGGCATCACCTCAGTAGGTATGATTAATAATAACAGTCAAATATCACAAACATATACAGGCAGCTAATGTCAAATAACAGTTCTGCAAAAACCTGCTCAGAAGTGGAATAGACTTGGTATTCAAAAGCTTAACAGCAACCATGATAAATGTTACTGAAATACTGGTAGTAGAGGCACATCCTAACATATGTCCTCTACATCTTTTCTAAGTTAATATATGATAAACAAAACAGCAATCAGACCTAGGGGAAAAGAAATAAAGAGGATGCTATAATATGACGATAATATAGTGATATAGTGCCTCTCCAAGTGCCAATTTACTTATTTAAATGATCTTTGCCTTAAACAATGGTTGTAACCAGACAGACATATGGTAAGTACGTCCCGATCCATCCTGTGCTATTCAGCCCAGGAAAGCTGCTCGGGGAGGGGAGGTTTGCTATTAAAAGTGATCTGGTGTTATGTACACTCAAGTAACCCCTTCATGGGGAAGAAGGAGTGGAGGGAAAAAAAAAAAAAACCTTTGTGAAAAGGGGGGAAAAAATGTTAAAAAGCAAAGCTGAACACTTTGGTGCTGAGCAGGGAGAGAGGCAGGGTCCCCCCTGCCGGGGAAGTTGATGAATAATCCGCAGGGCTCAAGCTGAGCCCTGGGCTCGGAGCGGCTGGTATCCCACACGAACACTAATCAACCAGTATGAAACATCCATTTTAAACGCAAATGAGGGGGGCCTTTTCAAAGGAGACCCAGAGAGAGGAGGGAGGGGGAGTTCAAAGCTCAAAATGGTTCTTTCTTTCTTTCTCTCTCTCTCTTTTTTTTTTTTTCTAAAGAAGACAGAAATATGGTTGGTTATTATCTAAGTTATTGCTACAAAGAATTTTGAAATTAAAAGATAAGCTTTCAGAGGAAGCTCAGTAATTTTCATAAAGAAGGACTTAAAACAGATGTGCCCTCTTTAATCGGGGTGTGCTTGAAAAAATATAAATGCATTTTTAACATAGCAGGGGGAAAAATCATATGGTTACACATTTGTCTCCTGGGCAAAAATAATTAAAAAAAAAAGTCTCACTGCATTAAGTATCTCACAAATAGCCACCACTAGAACTTTCTTATCTAGCAAAAAGTCGGGTGAATGATTAGCTAGTGTTTAGAAAGCAGAAAAATATGTTCTTTACTATTTTCCCCTTTTTTCACTTTGCCATTTTCCTATTCAAATAACCACTAAAGTGAATTAACATCTCCACCAGGGTCAGCATGTGGCTGTTAGCAAACTCCTACTATTTACTGATATATTAGTGGTTGCCTTTCTTTTCAGTTAACTTTTCTTTTATAGTTTCTCTGTCCAGTAGAATGCTGTGGCAAATAAACTATCCAAACTCTGGGCTCTTACCTTTCTTCTGGCAATATGGAACTGCCCTTATAGATTCTGCCCAAAATAACAAGGTGCCACTTACAGCAGAGGAGGTTTCATGGACTAAAGGCTAGGGACAGAGATGTTGAGGATTCTGAATGTTCTTCCTGACACTTTGAGCTGTTTTTGCCTTGTTTTCCTAAGTCCATGCTGAAGGAAGATGCCTTTTTAGTAGGGAGTTATTGCTGGAATATGGAATAGCAAGGAGCTAATTTGATTTTCTGGAGTAAAGCAACACAACAATCCTCACAACAATCCTCTCCCCAAGAAAACCACATGTCCTGACTGGTTGCTCAACTGCAGCTTATAACAAGTCTGACAGCTGCCACGGGAAAGGTTTTGTACCACACATTACTGACATGTTTTGTTAAGTACACAAAGAGCTAATAATCCCCCAGCATTAAACTGGAGTACCTTTGGGCTGGAGTAGCAAGTAGTTGTAGTAGTTGTAACTTCTTCCTTTTCAAGAATGCCTCTTGAAGAGGGTGTCCTGAGAACTCACCCTTCCCACTTTTTACAGCATGGAGGAATTCTCCCACTAGTGTTAGAGGGAAAAGCAGCTCCCACATCTGTGCATTCTTCTTGTTGCCATCCAAATTGGCTCTGGCTACAAGAGATGCCCAGAATGGTCATCTCTGTGTGCAGCCCTGTGTCTGCCTTCATGGGGGGACACAGAGCTGTGCCCTTGCAAGGCACCTGTGAAGAGTCATCTCAAGCCAGTCAGCGCCAGGTGCAGCCCACACAACAGCACCACTCAGTCACTGAGCCCTCGTGCCCAGAAGTCTCAGCCCTCATTCCCACAAAGCCCCATCATCCAGGAAATAACTGGCATGATAGCTTCTCTAGCAGGTACTGAGCTGGTGCTGCTACCTGTAACCTTCAAAGAACAGGTAAGACAGGATGGGAAGGTTCTCCCTTATTAGTTGTCAGATCCAACAGAAGGGTTTTGCCCTTTTCAGTGTCACAGGAGTCTAGAGAGTCTGAGAAAGGGTGATAGGATGGTAAAACATCTTTCAAACAGCAACAAGACAGGCAAGGCATAAATGGCTGTTGCATTTTTCCTTCAGCAGATACAAATCAGAGCTTTCTGTCTACATGTGGGTATGGTCCCAACAACCTTTGCAGTTGACTTTTTCCATTTTTACTTGCTTTTTAGCAGGCTGTTAAATTACACTAGTGGCTTGCTGTGGTGGCTGGGGACCACAGAGGTATTCTTTCCATGGGGCTTCTTTTTGATTCCACGGATGGGAGAGCTCCCAAGTGGGCAGTGAAGCTTTTGGCTCTTTTGGAACAATACAAGACCCACTCATAGATGGATGGGAGGTCTGATCCTCCTTATTTTGTATTAATATAATTTTTTTGAAGTCAAATAGACACATTTAGCAGTGCAGTCACATAGGTTCAGATATTATTTTGCTGTGCACAGCTACAGCCTGAAACCTGATACTGCAAACTGACGCCTGTAAATATGCCACGAATTTTGAAGGGAGTTGTCTTGCTACAAGGAATGTGGTCCTTCCATTACCAGTTATGTCAGCTGACAGCTGGACTCACAACTAAGTCCCAGAACAATAAAACAGCACCTAATTATTACAGGGAGTCAGGCACAGTAGGAGACCTGCTTTGACATTTGCCCATTTATGACTTCAATATTATGGCTGTCCAGCAGTAGGAGACATAAAAAGCACCTCTTATCTAGTTTTCCTTTTGTATAAGCAAAATAATGTTCTCAATACACACTACAGCTCTTTTAATGAAAAAGTCAGAGGAAATAAATTTGCTGAATAAAAATGAGATGCCTAATGCAAATGTTTCTGTCCTCAGCACACAGAAATCATAGGCTTGAGGTGTGGCAGTAGCCTCAAGAACATGAATATTCTGGTTTGGAATTCTTACTTATTTTAATAGGAACATAGTATAGCAGAAATGTGAAGTTTCCTTCTCCTCTTGTATTCAAAGCCCACTTTCAAGGCTGAATGATGACTTGTAACACTTCATGTGTTTATATAAACCCAGCTGCTTCCCATAAATTGTGGATCATAACCTCCATCTTCTTTATGTCCCACATTAGACTTCATTTGTGACCAGTAGACTAAGAATGGACCAAAATAAAAAAATCCTGAACATAAACAGCAATGACCAGGATCACCCTTCGGGTAAGCCCAGCAAAAAGGGGGACAGCAGAGTGCCCACAAAATGGACTGTTCTCACCTCTCAAACCACTGGTTCTCTGCCCTGGTCTGTAGTTAACTAAGTTGTATCACTTTTTAATAGTAAAATGCTTTGAAATTATGATGATAAATGCAAAGTCAGTTTTTTAGTTTTGTTTTTGATTCAGTTTTCCAAGTGGTTCTTTGACCTTTACATAGTATTTCACTCAACACCTTGCCCAGCTGATGAAATTTTGCTGCTTTATCAGTGTTACAATGGTACATACTGAATATAAATACAGCATGTCAGTTGAGCAGGAGTTACAATTAAACAGGGGAACTTAAAAGAGTTGGTGTTATTGATGTACCCCACTTTATCTTGTATAGACAAGAATTTACTACAGCTTTGCACTTGCAGCCCATTGCAATATTTATTTTTTACAATTCTGGAAAAAAGGCCAAATCTTGTTTGCTGTACTCCCATGAGATGACTCATGGAGTGAGAAAGTAGAACGGCATTTGGGCCAAAATCCAATATATTTCAAAACAATACGCTGTTCTCTGTATACCTCTCAAATGTCTTTGCAATTCTTTCAATTGAAAATTATTTTGGCTTCTCCAGCTTCAGCACAAGTTAATCCTATAATAGGACAACACTCATTAAAATTAAGAAAATATTAGTTACACTGCAGCTGTAATTAAAACCAGTCCTTGATGTTATAAGAGCTGTACACCATTTTCAAGATATAATTGATACCCATGATGATTTATTCAATCTATGCACACATTTTGCTAAATCTTTTAAACACTTTACATTTTCTTTTTAGGGAACACATCATTAAAGTGGAGTGATTTCTGCAGTTTAGATTATACACATTTTATGGTCAGCTTCATTTCAAGTTCTATTATGTAGCATATTAAATGTCTCTTGATTCTGTTTATGCATGGGTTTGAGTTGATATAAGCTGTAAAGTTCTTAAGTGCCATTGATCGCCTCTACAGAACAATAGTTTATTACTTGGATGTCCTACATTTATAAAATAAATCAGTGCATTTAAGCTATATTCGGGTTCTAGTCAGTACAGTATTTGTAGCGTTAGCATTTTTGATCTGTCATATCAGTTGTAAAAGAAAACAAGTATGAAGTCTCCTTCATGATTTGCTTTTAAAATATAATTGATTTCTACAGCCAAGTGCATTAATCATGGTTGGTTATTTAATAGAAGTTTTCAGATTCGTGAAGTACTTTTTGAAGTGAGTGTTACCCCCCCTGTTTTTGAAAGAATGATTATTTACAGCCAGTTTGGATGGGCCTACCAAAGCAGTGGGGTTTTATCCTCGAGCTAGAGAGAAGTGGGTCATCTGGTCTCTTGATTTCTGTAGCATTTGTCTGACATGCAGTCCCTGGAGGATCCAAGTCAGATCAGAACTCACAACACTTGCTGAAATGAATATATTAGTTAAAGTTTGCTTACATACAGTATTTTGCAATACCTCTGCACACAAGCATGTCCTTTGGTATTTTAGTCTTACACAAATGATGCCACGGTAAAAGCTTCAAGTCTGGGCAAAGAAAAAGTGATTTCAGCACTCAAGAAGGACCCCCTGCTCCTGAATCCACACTCATCTTTTGTCCCTTGCTGACTCCATGCTGGAGTTGTCCTGATTTCTGTGGTCTTCACTCCTTCCCCAGATGGAAAACTCCCTCCTGGGGTAAGATTTAGCTGCAGAGAGGAAGTATAAACTGAAGGAACTTAGGAAAGGAATAGGAGCTTCATTTTAGCTGGATGAAAGGCTGAGACATACCTCTCTTTCACGTCAAGCAGAGATTAAACAGAAAAGGCAACACGAAATAGGGATGAAATAATTTTTTCACAGAATGCTCTCTCAGCATAAAGGAATTTAAAGGAAATTACGTCTGTAGGATGCCAGGGAACAGTGGCAGAAAAACTGTGGCAGCAAAAAAAGCAGTGGTGGGTTCAGAGCAAATTTTGGTGGGTCCATGGCCTGTATGGGAACAGCCTCCTCTTCATTTGAAAAATCTGGTGGGCTCATGTTCAGATTTCACAAACACTTTCATGAGAAGATAAACCTTGTATTTAGAGAAAAAACTCACAGAGGCTCAGTGAGATACTTCCAGTGTTTTTCCTCTGATGTTTTCCTCCCCACAAACTTCTGGTGATCTAAGCAGTGATCTGGTCCTGAGGCAACAGAGAGGTGACTTTCCACGTAACCTACAAACATCCTCGTTCTTGTCTCAGCTGTGCTTTGCCTGTGTTAGCACAACTGATGGCTCTTCCCTTGTTTGCCTTGCACTGGAGCCAAAGGAAATACTCACTCTTTTGTAAGACAGTGGTATGGAGCAAAAGGAAAAAAGCATTTGAATAACCAGAATAGTGGCCAAATACATGCTGGTTGATCAGTGTGGTGGAGATGTGCAAAACTGAGGAAGGGAAGGATAGGTCTGTAACATTATCAGTGTCAGCTCTCTCTTTTTAATAAAGAAACTATTTATTATTAGAAATTAATTTAAATCTCTTTCATTAGTATTAATTTTATTCAAAGAAACAAAACTCACTCAACAAGCTTATAAACGTGGGTAGGAATGATGATCATCTTCAAAAACATGCCCGTGTTGTCAATATTCCAAGACCTGAGTCCCCTAGTGCCAAAAATGTGTATTGCTGTGTGCCTGTGGCCGTGACTATGTATGAGAAGGTAATAGATTGTGCTTCTACTAGAAAAAAAGGGAACAATATTAAATTATTCTCCAGCTTAATTAAAAGCATAATTATTAAAGAGACAACTAGATTAGAATCCAGATTGTCTGAGAAGAAAAGTTCCTAATGTTGTGCATGTCCTCTCCTCTGCTCAGACATCGGATCCTCACTGAGCAGCAACGATACTACCCTGGAACCTGTGCCAGGTTACAGCAATAATTGCAAGCCCCCCAGGATCCAAGCTCAGAAATTTTTGTATGTTCTCAGGAGACAAAGATGAGTGATCATCAAAGGCAGAGGAACACAGCATGACTGTCATAAGCCTGAAGTTACAACTTAGACATGCAATAGAAAATATCATTGGTACCTCTCCAGTGCATAGCCTGTAGTAATTAAAAACTTGATCCCTGCTGTTTTATCATCTCATTAGCAATGGGGGCACAAGACTTTTATCCTTGTTTGTCAGGAATCAAACATACCAGAGGAACTCTGATTATAAATTGATGAAAGTAAAGTTAAACTTTTAAATAAGAGCAGTTTCAGTTCACAATGTTTTTAAAGCTGATTAAAGAGATCTCGTTTCAGTAAAAAATAATACTGAAGTCCAGCATAGACAGTAGAGGTCATCTCTGGGAATAGGACTTTAAAGAGCACTTGAAAAGTGCACTTTTAAAATGTACTGCGTGAGAAGTAAATACAAGCCCTTTCTGATAGTTTTAATACAACAAGTTTCAAACTTTTGATGAGTTTTAACTCTTCAAATATTTCAAAAAGCTCAAGTCTGTGACAGTTTTTGTTGCACACAGTTATGGGACAGAGGGGTGTTGTTACCATGTCAGTGAATACACTGTGCTGTTGTGTGTCTATTAATGATAAACTGTTAGTAACAGCAGTATTGGCTTCGCCTCACACACCTTGCCAACAACCCATTCGGCATTTGTTTCAACCCTGCAGGGTTCTGGTGTAATTGGAAGCCTCTTGAAATCAATGCAGAAGCTCCTATTTACTTTTTGTGGGGTTTGAATCAGTCCCTTTAAGAAGAATTGTTCAAGCAGTTCCAGGATGGCTCCAGGTTTCCAGAAATATTGTCACTTTATTGCATTTTACTAAATCCCTGACCTGAGCAGTGGTGCCAGCATTGAACTGGGCAGAGGCAAATTTGGTGGGAGAGGACTGGCGGTAACATTCTTTTCTTTTGTTTGATACCATCTGAAATCACATTTTCTCCCCCTTTTTTTCTCCCATGAATCTCTGTTTCTCCTTCCCTTTCTTCTTCCTCTTCTTAAGATCTGTGACTCTCCTGTCGGAGGTCTAACAGGCTGAAGTATCTGAACCACTGTGCTGATTTTATTAACAAGTTTTTCATCCCAATGAAAAAGCTGGACCTATGTCTTTTCATAGTGAGTAGGAAGCCACCCTTGATGTTTTGGGTCATTATAAGGAAGGATACCATTCATTATTTCAGAGCAATGGTGAATCAAAAGTAAAGAATCTGAATAATTTTTTTTTTCTTTCAACCTGGCAAAAGACAGGTCCTTTAAGCCAAGAAGACTAATCAAGAACTCAAGGACTTTTTTCATGTGTAAAAGACAAGCAATGAGAAACAAAGCAGAAACGATGATACAGTACCTCATTATTTCACTGTGATTACTTTATGAGAAATAAAATTATCAGATTCAACAGAATTCATTATGTCTGAGCAAATGATCCATCAAAGACAGAAGAGAATTACATGTTGAACCAGCTTCTTTCACAGAAAATTGCATCTCTAAACTATTGTTTTTACAGCCGATAAGTGAGATGGTTGCTTAAACAATCTCTCATCAGCATAAAAACTCAGACTTATTCCAAATGAAAAATAAACAACTAGATAGGCAATTTTCTGAAAAGTTACAATGAAGGGTTTATTTTTTCAAGATGGAAAAATATATACTTTAAATTTTGAACATTTAATTAAATTGAAATGGATCAAACAGAAAAGTGACAGAAAAGAAATCTATTTCAGAACTGAGCATAATTGGCTTATTGAAGTCATTGTCACCGTACAAACTGTGGAGGCAGGAACTTAATGGGACTCTGAAGAAATAGATACTTCACAAAAAGTTTCGTGAAATTATAATAGATCTTTTTTTCTTTTTTCTTTTTTCTTTTTTGATTTGCAGTTTCTGAAGGGATGTAAAACTTCATCCTTCGGGGCATAACTCTGGCTCAAAGTGTTGTGGCTTGGGGAGAAATCTTCCCCCACAGGCAGGTTACCCCTGGGTTAGTAACTGAAGCATTCCTTTGCCTTCCTATGCAGCATCTGTTCCCAGCTTTTCTTAAAGACAGGATACTGGGCTGCTACACCACTAGTCTGATCAAGTATGGAATTTTGACTATGCGTCTAAATGAAAACAGAACTCAGCAAAGTAAAAAAATGACCGAGCAGTGGGATAGTCTTTCTCTACAGTGTTGGTTAGTCAGAATTGTGTAGCTCCCAAATGGACAAAGGAATAAGAGGAAACATGTTACCAAAAAACTGAAACAAAATAAAAGATATTTACACTGATTCCTGCAAACATAGTTAAGAACATATGTTAAAAGCTTGAAGACAATGAGCCTTGGTAGTTGGAGAAATAATGAAGGCCTGAGGCTTCTCTTACAAAATCAAAAATCAAAATAATCTTTGTAAAGTCTTATATATCTGGATACAGATATTTTGCTCTAGCAAATCTGAAATCTGCATGATTTCTTCTTAGCACAATTTCACATTATGCCTAGTGAAATACGAATTCACACTATAGAAGCTCCCAAACAGAAAAGATGTTATTTTATATCTACATACATCTAAAAGCTCCCCAATGTTTTATGATCTAAGGTACAAATTATTATTCCTAATGCTGCACAGAATTCTAATATTAAATCTTGGTACTCTTGATTTTCAGATTAAAGAGAAAGAGCAGAGTGAAAAAAGCAAATCAGAGTCCTCCACTAAGTCACTTTGAATCCTCAAACTGGAAACACAGATACCTCAGACTAAGTTAACCCACATGGACCAGCATGACATTTTCAGAATCTCCTTTTTTTCAGCCTCAAACCCTTTAAATTAGCAACAGTTGAGGAATGCATCATGGTATGTACACTGCTACTAAGGACAGAAAGTGGTCTGGCAGGATTGCCATTGATTCTACATTTAGTCTCTCATACCGTTCTGTTTGTCATGTCATAGTGGCATGAATGGTTCCTTGCACTGGGTTGGTCTTGGGTCTGGGTGAGGGGAGCATCATCAAAAGTAAAAAGCAGTGCTATTGCAAGCTGAAGCTATGCTTCTTAGCATTGTGCTCTTTTATTTTATTTAATTTTTAGTCAGTACTGTGGAATTTCCCGTCCCTTTGTCCAAATTTCCCGTCCCTTTTTCCAAATTTCCCATCCAAGGAAAGCTGGGGATTTTGCAAGCAGCAGCTACTCCTGTCACCCTTTGACTTCAGCCTGGATAATGTTCTCTGTGCCAGTACTGATCTCCACTGTGTGCTTTTCTTATCTTGAAACTGAGGTTAGTGCACGTGGGAAAACATGCAAAGAGTTTCCATTAAATTAGTAAAACCAATTGTTTGTTCAGGCAACATTCCGTGTGAAGGCTGGAGAAACAGTCCATTAGAGTGATTCTTTGGATTGCTGTAAATTGCAACAGTACAATGGAAATAAATGACAGCTGAATATCTGGCTTTCTGTAGTAACCAGTAATGTCTGTGCTGGCATAGTTTGAAAAAAACTTTCAACTGTAATATTTCTATTAGAAGTCAAAATGCAAAATAACCACCATTTTAATATGGGGGGGGAGTTTAGGCTATATAGCTATAGGCATATGGGATTTTCCTTGTGGCTAACTCTCAGAGATGCTAAGCACCCACAGCTGCAGTTGACTTTGCAACAATTTACAGCCTTGGAATTTGGTTTCTTAATGAATTAGACAAAAGATTCAGAATGCAGAAAACAGTTTGCCCTTAATCACATTATCATTTGTTCTGAACAAAATTAAGGTATCAAAGATCTCAAGGATCTTTAAAAAGTAAATATAGAGAATATTATTATTGGAAGGACCCATCCAGTTGTATTGCATAAGTACAAACTGCTAAATATATTCTAGTTTGCTTATTGCATCTTCTGCTCTGTAGATGAGTATGGGAGTAGGAAAATGTTATTTCTATTCTCAACGGCGGGTTCTTCCCAGACAGCCTTCTATATTGCTATTTTGTTTGTACTTGATTGTATTTTGATTGCACATGGATGTTACAGGCCACTGCTTATATTCTCCATTTGCTCCAAGACCCTCTTCTTTTAAATTGTTAAAATTGGTTAAAATGAGTAAATTAAAGCTCACAGCAGTGTTTCTAAAGTGCACTTAACTTGAAATTCATTCTTTTTCATTTAGCCATACTAGAATCTAGAAAAAACTTGATGGTTCAGCTACTAAAGAAAGATGAAGCAGATGCTGCTCGCTCAGAGAGCAGAATGTTACGAGTCTCTTACCGGACTGCCACACAGACCATGCAAGACCCCAGCCTGGAGAGCCTGCCTTTGGTGCTACCAGGTGTACTTACAGTCCCGTTACTACGGGCACAGCAAAGGAAGGGCACAGAAGCCAAGAACATGACAAAGACCCTTGTCAGGATGTCTGATCCTCAAAGAACTACAGCCAAGAATAGCACATGCCTGCTCCTAACTCTGCACAGCCCTCTGAGCAAACAGGCAGCTGCACTCATGGCATGTGCTCCTGCCCAAGGGCATGAGCTCCGAAGACAAAAGAATTTCAGATTCTCAAAGACCATGGAGATACCTGTTAGAGTCTGAGAACCAACATGTTTCCAGGGTTTTCAGGCTTCTAAGCAGTTTTGTTTCCACCAAAACTGAAGAAGGAGGCGGGAAAAGGATGTGCAGATCAAACCATGCAAAATCTGAGTTTATTCTTGATCCGCATTCACATTGTGATGAGCACTGCATTTGGCTTTTCCCTTGGGGCATCAACAACAAAGCCTCCTTGGCCTGGGATTTCAAAGCTGCCTACAGCATTTGCAGGCCTGCTGAGCTTTCCCTAAAACCCATGTATGGTTTTCCAAGAGGATTGCTCCCTAAGTTGTTTTTTTCCTTTCACTACCCAACAAGTGGTCCAGATTAAGGCTTGAGTGCTTCCTGCAACTATGGAATGCCTGCAAAAATAAAACACATCTTAAACAGGGTGAGTAGTAGGTCAAGTCTATCTGCTGTAACAACTGCCTGAGCTGAGCAGAGTTTAGAACAAAATCTGGAGTACAGATCTCTTTCTATAAAGAAACTATAAACATCATCATGGAGAAACTAAAGAAGTCTCTTAAAATCATATACGTCGCAGCAACATATAAATCAGGCCTACTATATAGCAGGTAAAACAAACACCTCTTATTGCCTCTTTTGGTTTTTGGGGTTTTTTGGCACTGCTGCTATTTAAAACATGTCTCTTTCTTCTGAGATGAGGAGAAACACTTCATTCCCAGGCACAGAAGGAGAATTTCAGAGATAAATATGTTTCTGACTCACCCAAATCAAAGCTGACCCTGTGGTTGAAGTTGGTGATAAAAAAAATAAAAAAAGGAAAAAAGAAAGTAAAAGAAAACTGTTCCCCTTCTCTATAAGCGGAAAAGAAACTTCAGCAAAGATAGTGTAAAAAAGGAAAGCAAGATTGCTCACCCCCGACCGGCTCTTTCAGGATCTTATCGTTAATGTAACATTTAACAGACGGCTGTCTCAAGCGTGAACCAGCCATTCCTCCTCTTGAAAAGTCTTTTTGCTTAGCCAAGCTTAAACCCCTTCTTTTCAAGATAAACATTACACAAAGTGAAGCATAAATTCAGTAAAAGTCGCAAAGATGCAGCACGCAGCCAGACCTATATAGGGTGTTAAAATACCATCTTTCCTGATCCGAGGCGCACTGAAGTCGAGCGAGTGGTCCAGCTGTCCGTCTGCCAGAGGCAAGTTTGCTGGCAAAAATCAGAGGAAGGTCCCTGCTGGTGGGATTGCACAAATCCCATGGCCAGGAAGGACACCCAGGTGATGTTCTTGGTTCTGCATCGCTCCTCAGGTTCTGGCAGAGATACTTCTGCAGAATTTGTTCCCCTGTCCTCTCCAGCTGGGAACCCCACCAGAAAATTGTAGAGATGGACATAATTAATTTTTCCGGGAAGGAACTCCTTTTGTTATGTAGGAGCCATTCCACCTGAGGTAGATGCAGTTTGTACAGCTGCTCGAGTGAAATAATTGCAATTTGGATTGTTTGCATTAGTCACTATTATTTATTGCACACACAGAAACAAGTTAAAAGAAAATTATTCAGGTCAAATTTGGGCACTTAAAAAGAGGAAAATGGCAGGAGTTGAGATGCTGGTGGGAGCAGCATTAGCCTCCTGCTGTTCCTACATTATGACAGAGTTCTTAATTACATAATTGCATTTTTTTTGCAGAGAAGCCATGCCTTCCTCAGCACACACAGACAGATCAGTGCTGTTCAGTGCTTCCCTGCATCTCCAGTGTTTGGTGTGTTCCTCCCTCCTTATGGACAGCACACTGACAGGATTATTCATTCCCTAATGGACCTTCCTGTAGTACTTTTCACTGAAGTACCAGGATACTAAAAACTCATAACTCATGCTTTCAGGCTCTGTGAGGGCAAATAACAGCATTATTGCCACTTTGTTCACCAGAATTTTTCAAATCCTTCATCTTACTCCCAGAAATGACTGAAGCAATCAGCTGAAGTCACACATTTCAGGACAAACAGATGCAGTTTGGTAGAACTATGAGCAACTGGAAGGTGTCTCATAATAGGAAGCACTGGGCAACCTGCCTCCCAAGCTCTGCAACTGGCTCCATTTGCTATTTTGTCAGGAAGTGTGTTCTTCCTCTTGAAAAAAAAAACCAAAAGGATAATGGTCATGCCCTTTCCTCCTGCCCCAAAAATTTATGTACTAACTCAGACAAATAAAATACATAGGTTATTGGAAATCAGGGAGACATTATCCGTCACAGCAACAGTATAATAGACTTTTCCTGAAAGGGGTTTTAAAGAAGGAATTTAAGATATCTGTCATATTTGGCTTATGCAAGAATGTATATACACCTTATGCAAACACTGGTGGATTACATGTAAATTTTGTGATGAATGTTGAATCTGGCCCAGAGGGAATAGTTGGCAGAGATAATGGATAAGAGCATGACAGGGAGCTGTGGGGTGAGATACACTTTGGGGAATGTAGCCAAACTTATTTGCAGTTGTTATGCATTAATAGCCTGATGTAAGCAGAAAAAGAACTTCACAGGGACAAATGTCTGCTTTATTTGGTAATTCAGATTCTAAAGGGCAGATCCAGTAGTGCTGCCTTAGGGCACTGAATGATAACAGATCCAATAAAATAGATACTTCCAATTACCTTATGTTTATAGAGTTTGTATTTTAAAAATATCAGCTCCCTTTATATGCAGATATTTCCATAAACTGCACTAAAATGCTCAGCTGGTACTTTCTCATCCCATTTTATACCCAGGACAGGTACAAGCAGGTAGGCAGAAGCCTGGAGTTCCATCCCCATGTTAGAAGTTGCATCACTGCCAGGAAGACCTGAGACTTAAAGTGCTTTCCCTTTACAGGAACAGAACATCTTCAGCTACTAAAGGACTGGCCACTTGCAGTTCTCAACCCCAGGGTCGAGTTCCACTTGGTCTGGGAAGAGGCACATGTGGGGTTTTTCTGTCTTCCAGCAGTGCACATCCTGTAGCCTCCTGGATCACTGGTGGGTGAGCCAAGGTTCTCCAGTTCCCGTGCCCCACACCAGGAGAGTCTTGTCTGCTTTTGGCTCAGCAGCCCAGCATCACGGCTCACACACAGAGCGTAGGCACGGGAATTCTGGTGCCATGTGGGAAGGCTCCTTGGGCCTGCAATTACTCTGCCTCAAACAAGTCACACTGAGACCCAAGGAATTAAGGTGATGAGACCCAAGGAATGAAGGTGCTCAAATGCAAGGAATGAAGGTGCTGATGCCCAAGGAATTAAGGTGATGAGACCCAAGGAATTAAGGTGCTCAAACCCCCAGGAGCCCTCACTTTTCATGTTCACACCTGTAGTTCCTCACTATCCACTTAAGGGATAGTCTGAAGCTGACCGTGTGGTGGGGACTGAGCTATTTCTTTATCTGAAAAAGAGAGGAAAAGACATGGAATGTTTCCCCCCCTCTGCCACACACGCACACCAAGCAAGAGGGATTTTCATGAGCCTGCCCCGCACAGCCCAGCCAAGCGCATTAAGCTATCAGCACATCATCAAACCATCACAAACACTTCCTGCCTGCCTTTCCCTGCTCCTTGTTATTTACCCTTTGCCAGGCAGCAGCAACCACAATCTGCAGCTTAACAGCTTGCACTACACTGCAAAGAAACCCCTGCACAAAGAAACATAACCACAAAATTATGTCACTCAGTAGCAATTAGCTTTGTTTTCAATACACACCGACTTCGGGGCTGGGGAGGGACGAAAATGGAACAGCAATTGTGCGGGGAAGCAGGTGAGCGACTTTGTGGCTTATGGAGGATCTATTACTTCTCTTGGGATGCATAAAGTCCATATTTCACCGAAGTTATTGCAAGTCCAAGCACTCTGGCACACAGGGAAAACCAGTGATTTGTATCTGATCTGAAACCACAGAGCAAACAGGAGCAGCGTTACAGACTTTTGCCCCCGTGCAGTGACTGACACGATTTTTTGAGCAGCTATTACACGTCTGAAAATTGACATATTACTGGTAACAGCACAAAAGGCCCCCTCTTTCAATAGCTGTTCCTCAGTAATCAGTGTCCAACCCTTAATGTTTTCTTTTGTTGAAAAAAAAAATCAGAAAAACTAAAATAAACCACAATCTGGTTCTGTGCCAACAATATTAACCAGCTTCTTTTAGAGCCTTTGAAGTTAGCAGGGGGCATCCAATCTTGTGGTGCAAGTAAAGAATGATACTTTAAGCGATTCCTTTTCATCCCTTTAACTTAATGAAAGATTAATAGCCTTGTTATTTTTGTTTCTGCATTATTTTTTATAATCGGGGTGGGGGGAGAATTTTTGGCACTTGTTGAAGCTGAAATGTTGCCTATAATGATTTTATGGATCAGTGAAGCAAAGAGTTGTTTGGGTGTTGGTTTTTTTTCCCCTGTCTGTGAATCCTGTTTAACAATGCAAGGCACAAACAAAGTTACATACTGTAAGTTCACAAAAATAGCCATGCACTTACTTTTGGGAAGCAGGAGGAAGAAGGTGGAAGGAAGCTTTTGGAGTGCACAAACCTAAAAGAAAAAGTAGTGAGGGGGGGCTTAGCAAATCTTTTCAGTCAAAGAGCTGCGGATTAGTTATAAAAATGTAATCCACTTCCTAGCTGAAGAAAGCAGCTTTATGTCGCTGCTGGCTGTGAAGATACAATGTGGGTTTTATAACCAACATTTATTTATATATTTTCAACCAAAGCCAACAAGGCAATATTCCTGCCTTGTTGTTGCCATTCAGCACATAAGTAACTTTTATTTTCTCTTTCTGTTTTCATTGCATGTCCCTTTTGAGGGGTGGAGGGCAACCGGATGCCTCACAAATATATCCTAAAAATATCATTGCAGCCATCTGTTCCCTCTGCTTCTGCATTCCTATTTTTGGGCTACATCGTGTAGTTCCGTGTTACCACGTAAAACACGTGGTGAGCCTTAGGAGGAGCAGGGTGAGGTTGGAGTGACCCACAAGAGGTTCATTTTGCCAGGCAGAACCCCCCCCGAGCCTGCACAGCTACCCAGAATGGAAGTGGGGTTGGAATTTTTAGCATTATGGCTCAGACATTTGATTTTGAGCATGGGTAGGACAATGTGGCCCATGACAATTGGGCGAGACCCCTAATAGAGCTCTAAATAAAGCCATGGTAATCACTGCTTACAATGTGCTTTATAACTTCGGATCTCTTTACATGTAATAAACTTGGGTAGAGTGTGCACTTTCACTAGAGCTTCAGCAAGCCAGAAGAAGAATATGTATTTTTACTTTAATTTTATGAAAGCAAAGTCATTGGTCTTTCACTTTCACCAGCAAGGCTCAGGCAGATCTGCCCTGAGTACATCTTTACTAGAATACATATATTTAATACAATATAAATTATAGTCATATAATTATAGTATAATATGGTTATATGTTTATGATATATTAAATTACTATAGTCAATAAATTACTCTCTCAGAGTCATACAGAGATTTGTGATGGAGCCAGGACCTCCTTCCAGATTTCTCATCTCTTAACCCGCGGTTTTATCCATTTATCCAGTATAAAGTTTCATTCAGAATTTCACATTAGCATTACACTTCATGTGATCCCTGCAGCATCTTATAGCCAATATTTACAACAATCCTAAAGTTTGTCATAATTTTTTGGTGTTCTGTTTTTCTTCAGATTTATACTACATTTTGCATCTGATGTTCACTTGAATTCTTCAAGTAAATGCAGGGGGAAAAAGAAAATAAAATACATTAACGCAATTACTAGAAGTAATGGGTGAACTCCTTTCATCATAAAGTGTCCCTCAGTGTCTGACAGAGGAAAGGGATGGGGTGCAGCGTTCTGGAGGGGGAGCAGCACAGAGCAGGGTGGGATTGCAGAGATGCAGTCATAGATACCGTGCACGACTTTTCACAGGGCTGAGCCCTAAGGTTGGCAGTTCCACGAGCCAGCCCACCTCCCTGACACGTAACCCCCCTGACAGGCAAAGCATTACATGCTTCAAAAGTTGTCTTCATCAGAATTCAGAGGAAAGATGGTCCCAACGTACAAAATAAAACACATCACTGCTCTTGATAACTTGTCTGTTTCAAATGAGAAATCACAGTAGTGTAATACTGTAAAAATTAGACAGAATTTTTCTGCTATTATACCAAACAGCCTGCTTAATAAATGGGTAATGAAAAAGAATAATTTATTACAGCTTGTGAATTTTGACAGTTCTAAAAAGATGTTCTTAGAGTTTCCCCAAAGGGAGAAGAAGAATGTTTCTTCCTTAACACACTGGCGTTAGATGTAATTTCTCTGTCTGTAGAATTTTGCTCCTGCCTGGTAGAAGGGATTAGATTTTTTTTCTTACATCATAACCTATTTTAAGCAATTATAATCTATGGGTAATAAATCATTTTCATTCACCTCTCATGGGGAGAGAAAAGATGTGAGAGAGCGTTCCGGAGTTTTAATTTATATCAATGTTTGCATTACTATTAAATGAATTAAATGGGTTCTACAAGTGTTCTCTCATAGATCTGCAATAAATTATGGAGCATCTCAACCTAAGTCATTTAATTGTCTCTTTTACCAGCTTTTTGTTTTGGTTTGTTAATTTTTTTAAGCTGGGTAGCACAAACAGTTATAAAACACACTGAAAAAACTCAAAAGACTCTTGGGTATTGCAATATAGGACAGAACTTCTCTCATTACAAACACTGCAGATCCGCTGGAGTTGCAGGGATTTGCAGAGCCAGTGTAACCCCTGCAGGTACTGACACCAAGTGTGAGCAGTTCCAAGGGAGACCATTCCTACACTGAAACAACAGCCCCAGCAAAATAAACTGGGATTTTTCATCCACGGTTTATCCCTAACTCATCTTCTGACAGCATGGCATGATTACTGTGCTATATTTTTCAAACAACAAGAGTCATTACTAAATTAATCAGATTAAACATATGAAGGCGGAGCTGGGGTAAGACATACATAAATGGCACTAAATATTTGGATTTACATTTCACACTTTCTTGTACTTTTGAAGGAACCTAGAAAGGGGTACATCTATATGTATATTTATATCTGTATCTCTATCTAAACAGGGGTTCCATAAGGGCTCAAAAATTTTGCTTGAAACACATTGAAGACCAAGGGACTCACCTTATCAGAAAGATCATCTGTGCTGTCTTCTGCTTCTGACTAAAGCCAAGGGCAGATGTTTCCTGGCAAATAAAAAAATTCACATGCTGACAAACCCCCCAGTATTAGCTGCTTATAGAATATTTCCAACTTCATGCATGTATTGTGAAACAAAAAATTTCCAATATTTTTCTTCAACCTATTGAACAGAACATTAGAGGGTTTTCTCCTCTTCCTCTTACCCCCTCAAAATTTTTAGTGTCATTTATGTAGCTATTCCAAGGGATAATTGTTCTTGGAATACAGGAAAGTGTTTTACTTCCCTTCATTTACCCTCTATCCAGTAGAGTAGAAATTCTACTCTGCCCTCACCAAACCATGTAATACAAATCTAATACTTGTACATGATATTATGCCCAAAAACTGAATTAAGATATTTTAAGGAGTGAAAACCTAACACAAAAGTCTTTCTATTAAAAAAAAGAAAAAAGAAAGAAGACTCATCCTGTTTATGTCCATTTTTACCCTTTGAAAAGGTTCGTCTTTGAAAAAGGAACAATTTTCCAGAGAATGAAACTATGAACCTCAGAAATATTTCCTTAGTTCCATTTGCAGCCTCTGTCCCAAACCTCCTATTTCTTCAACTTCTAGCACTGCTTTGCATCAAACTGCTGCCACTGTGTAACATGATTACTTTTGAACAGACAGTTTCTGTCTGAGTGTTTCTTGGCATATGACTTTACTGAAGGTTTTACTTTACTTGTTCATTGGATTTTCTTTATCTGCTTCTGAACACTGAAGAAGTTTTGTACAAAAAAATAAAATAATTCTATTTCAGAACAACCATTTTAAATGGTTGGTCTGATGTAGAAGAGCTACTTAGTCATTATAGAATTTACATGTACACTTGTATAAAGCAAAACCCATCATAAAGCTCATCACACTTAATTACACCAGTTTTCACAATCTTCCATTTCAGTTCTAAGTTTAAAATGTATCAACATGAGCTAACAAAAACACGACAAAAACAAAACAAAACAAACAAAAACTCAAACCACCCAAAAGAACCCTGAGGGCAAGTGAATTTTCAGTGCTTTGCAGCAGGACAAATTAGCCCAGGTGGAGCCCAGTGCTGTCAAAGCAGGTCAGCTTCCAGTTCCTGGGCAAATTTTTCAAAATTGCTTGGATCTTTCTACAATAAATTTCAGTGTTCAATGATTTCTGAGTGACTTGAGTGAAAGACTCCATAGAAAACCCTCAGGAAGACCCAGACGTTCAAGGAAGCCTTCCTATTAAGGAACTCCTGCAACTGGGACTTAATTGAGTATGTGGTGTTGGACTGGTTTGGGATTTGCATATTGATAATTGTAGGATAAACACTTATAGGATGAGTACTTTAAAACCCCCACTCTTTTCATGGACCGTCAGTGGGGCTGCTCTAATCAGAATGAAGCACAGGTAGGAGAGAACTATCTGTCAGTTTATCATAGAATGGCTTGCGTTGGAAGGGACCTCAAAGATCATCTCATTCCAACCCCCAATTATGTCTCTGATACACAAAGGCAGAGCCTTTATGAAGAAAGGCTCTAAAATACTCCTGTTGAGGTTATGTAGGCAGCTGCCCTTCAAAACTGCATTTGTTTCAGAAATTTTCATTCTCTCATTGATAACTCCTACACAGCCATTACCCCCAAATAATCTAAACAAAATTCCTCTGATCCCAGGTAATGCCAGCACCAGAGCCTAAGCAGCTGATGTACTTTATAGCATTATGTGAGTGTAGGCAGAACACGGTACTTGGATTGTAGAGCTGGTGACAAAAGGCTGATATTGTTCAGGCAACCATGGCCCACGTGTCGGGCTTTTGTAGTTCCACTCCATCAGAATAAGCATCTGGGAAAGCTGATAGAGGGAAGTCGATTGCTCCCTCTAGGCAGATAAATGCTTCTTATTTCCTGAGTTAGAAAATCAAGTGAGTGTATCTTATTTTGGGATGTGTTCGCAAGCACTATTGCAAGTACTGTAGCAATGCTTTCTCCATGCCAGAATTTAGGGTTGCATTCAGTTCTCGATAACTGATTCTGTAAAACCTAAATGTAAAAATACTGTCATAATAGTAAGCAAGACTTACACCAAATTTCCCAGGCAAAAAATTATTTTCAGACATTGAGTTGGCACACTGAGGTGCAAGTGATTTACCAGATTTACCTGCTGAAGGCCTGGGCACAGTTTTAATCCATGACACAGGTCATAAAAACTGCCTGGAGGGTGCAAGGAGGAGCCACCTCTACTGGCCCTCCTGCCCCTTCAGGCCACAACCCCTCCCTAGTTTTTGGTCTTCTTCTACCAGAGATCACATTTAACACTGCAGTTTCTTTCTGCAGTGTTTTTTTCTCCTTAGTGCCCTGTGTGAAGTCATGGTTAGTTTAGACCAGCAAAACCCAGTAACAAACGTTGCCTGGTTAATGCAAAAGCTTATTTGTTTGCAAAGGGTTAATGCCCTTTCAGCATTAATATCCCCATTTTACAGATGGGCAAACAAAGCCAGAGAGGTTAAATGATTTCCATAAAGCCTGAGTCAATGTCTGCCTGGAACTGGAAAATTTTCTAGTAAGCTGTAGTTATCTCATTCTGTGAATGAAATACCCACCAGTGCTGCTGTCTGATGTCTTTATGGGCTTACTCACTGTTAGGATGAATTTCACCCAGCACATGCAATGCAGTTAAAAACACCCTTGGTTTTATTGAAAATTAAGCATTTGTTTTGCGCTTTGCTGAATCATGCCCCAAATGAGTAAGGACAGATCACATTCTAGACCCCTTTTCCATTCAATCTCATTGTACAAATGCAGTTCATTATTATCCCAGTTCCAGAGTACAAGATATGCTCATTTGGATCTACAGCAAACATCTATAAATGGAAAAGCCAGAGAGCTGGTGGGTTGCTGGGTTTTTTCTTGTTAGTTTAACCAAAGGTGGGACTGCCTTGTAGATACACGTTCCCAAAGCTGGCAATGGCATTGGGTTCCATCTCAATGGCACATTGGTGTGGACATACCTCTTCAGTGGGTTATTTTTTACTGTCAGATTGAGGGGCAGGGAAGGACACCTAAGAATTTTGAAACAAGCAGTAAGAACATCATATATCAGAAAGAATAGTGACAGCAAAGACATAAGGACATAACTATGTAGCGTATTGATTGAATTAGGAGCAGCTGATCCACATCCAAGCAAATTCATGGAGCCATCATGAATGTTCTTAATAATGCAATTCCATCTAGACTGTGTTATTCGTTCAGTAGAGATTTTACCCCCAGAGCATGTGCAGACTTTGATTTGGATCCAGGGAATTGCTTAACAGCTGGAAAATTTTAAAAGCTGAATGGGAATTCTCTATTATGTAATTTTCTCATCTTGCTGAATGAGGGAGTCAGACATGTGACTTGAGTTAGTACTGGTGGGAGTCACCCTTGTACTGGAATGTATGGGAAGGACAAGACCCTCCGGATCTGTGTGCTGGCCTGAGCCTGTTGTCACTGTGGATGTCACAAAGAGCAGGAATGAGTTCAGTGCCATGAAGTCACATCAAATAGCCTAAGATGTAAAGCATTTAATTTAGGCATCAGCAGAGTTAAACAGAAGCTGTTTACTGCAGTCGATTCAGGTAACAACATTTAACAAAGCTGCTTTAACTGCCTCTTGTGTTAACTGTTGTTTGAGCTAAGTCTTCATTGCTCAGTTATGACCATTATGTGAGATGAAATGTTTTAGTCTTTTATGAGGATGGGCTTAGGGAAAAAAAGGATGTTTCACTCAAAAAAAAAGTTGGTTTAATTTTTTTCCCTGAGGATCTCAAATTACTTCAGGTTTTATGATAAAACTTTGAAGAAAATATTATGTTTTTGAAGGAAGGACATGCTTTTCATTAAGAATACAAATTGGGCAATTCAATGGAAATTTTGCTGAATGCTAACTGTCCAAAAAGTCTGTACATGCATATATTTAATTGGAAATTAAGATCTCTCCAGAGCTTATGGGATACCTACATTATATTGTCAAAGAAAGTGGGCAGAATTTTTTCGTACTAAGCTGTCCTAGTTAGTAGGACCACTGTGGTGGCAGAAACTAGGAATCAGCATGGAAACAATACTTTCTATAACCTCAGTGCTTCTCCAGAAGCCTTTCTGAATTCCATGGAACAGGACAGGGGAGAAAAGATTATTTGAACCAATACAGTTGTATCAGGGAGCTATTTATGAGGTCTGTGTATGGCTAGAGGACCACTTATGACTTGTAGGTCTTGCATGTGACAGGAGGATCCATGAAGAGGAAAAACTGCAGATCTTCATTTGCTTGTCTCTGGCATTGATGGAAAAAACCCTTTGCATTCTATATCCTGTCCTGCTGCATAATTTTCTGACATGTGGCTTCAATTAGCACTAATTATGTATTCAAAGGAAGAGCAAGGATGTTCCTGTTTTTCTAGAGGGGGTGAAAAATCATGTTTCTCTGAGCTTAGCTTTAATATCTCTGCATCCTCATTCTCTATTTCAAAAGCAAAGCTGATGCCATGAGGCACTGCAGGAATTTGGAAAATATGCTTTGCTTTTGAAACAGAAGCTTCAAATCCACTTTAAATCCCATATAAAAGTTAGTCCAAGAAAGTCAATGAATGGATCATGATCAAAGTATCTTTATTGAATTTTCTAACAGCTTCCAACAAAATATATTTTAAAAGAAACTGGTTGCATCAAGTGCTTTCCAGTAAGCTGAAATGATAACTCTCAGCTCAGGCTAGCTGAGAGAAGTGAGAGATGAAACATCAGTGCCTACATAGCATATGGGTTGTTTTCTGTGAGTTGCCAAACAGTTCTGAATTCCCAAATATACTGTGGGAATTTTATCACTTTAACTTTCAACAAAGGAATGAAAACACTGTGTTTCTTAAGGATTATTGCCAACCAAAACCACTCCCAGTGCACAGTGCAGCATCCTGGGAGTACCTTGATTTACCTCTGCTGTGCTCTCACTGAGCAGCACTTTGCTTGGGTTGAGAAATTCAAGGGCCAGGGATGGTTTTGCAGTGCCTGGAATCTGGCTGTGGGTTGCTCTGTGGAGTGGGTGACAGTCCACAGCTCTCCCTGTGACACAGATCTGAGAGCAGACTCACAAATGAGTTTTCAAGGATGTTTTGTGTTGGGACTGTGAACACAAACACTGATACCTTTCTTCATACACAGCTGTACTACCCTCAATAACATTTTTATAGCATTCAACAGGATGCTTCACAATGCTCACCAATAACAGCAAGGGTGCCAGAATCCAGCCTTTAATCTTTTGCTAACTGAGTCATTGCTGAGGTGAATAATTTACTACGGGGACAGAAAGTTGAGCAGTGATAGAAGGAATTTGCTGAATTATGATTTCTCGTTCCTTTCTGCAAGTCTCTGCCAATAAAATTTCTAAATGCTGAGTTAGACAAAGTTAGGTTCAATTTATTGTTTCAAGCCTGTTGTGCCCACAGCATTTTCCTGCATTCAAATCCCAGCCTAGGAATTGTGCTGCACAACAACTCTCAAAATAAGCATTTGCAAAAAAAGAGTCATCGTCCACCCATATATGTGAAAGTTTCTCTGTGTTTAAACCATGTCACAGGGATCTGAAAATACTCCTCAGCTCTTCACTGGCACTTAACATTCCTTGGTGTGTAACAGTAATGCCTCAGTTTCTCTGAATGTTGCCTAAAGACATCCAAAACCAGGATATCCTATTTGTGACGTTCAGTATTGTGCTAAAATGGAAGATACTCTGGCTATGTGAAACATTTTGAGCACTGGATTCTGGGTAAAGTTATTTGTCTGTTAAACTCAGGTGTGTCTCTGCTGTTTTGTCTTGGGCAATCTGGCCCCTGTTGAACAACATAACACCCAGAGCAAAAGTGTGAGAGATAGAGGGGCAGCTGGATGCCTGTGTGGAACAGAGAAGGATGTCAGGGAAGAAAGGCAGGTTAAGGGAAAATGCTGATGGAAGATTCATGAGAGATTGGTATCAGTGCACTAGCAGGAGAACATGGCAGGGAACAGAGAAAAGAGAGAAGGAGAGGGAAAAGGAAAGATTGTGGGGGCAGGAATGGTCTTTCAGTATAAATTCCAACCACTATAGATATTCTTGACCACACTTCAAACAAGTTTTAATTTGAGATTGTTTCAGCACTTCAGTTTACATCCCTTTTAATTTTCTGTTGTCCCTTGATTTATATCCTGTCCTGTGTACAGCCATCTGTTCCTTGGGTTTTTGGAACTGTAGCAAAATGTGATATAAAAAATCATGTTTACCTTTAAATCATTTTCCATGTAGCCTCTTTTCTTCTGTGTATTTTGTGTTAGCTTCAATAGCTGGGCGCCCTGCATCTTTAGCTACCACCTCACAGCCCTGACCTATAGCTTTCCCCACATTGTATATAACCACAGAGAGGGCTGTGATGTTAAATACAAAAGAGAAATAGGAGTGTTGTAAGGTCATATGCTTCTTGCATAAGGGATTTCAAAGGAAGCAATTGTTTAAAGGACTTGAAGATGACAGAAAATAATCTGTGTAATCCAACAATCAAAACCTGTATTCATTAGCAGAGGGAACTTTGTTGGGTGCCTCAGAAAATGGAAAGGTGAGTAGTCAAACTGAGAGCAGCTCTTTAATTTCCCACATTTCAAGGCGCAAAGAATAGGCTCTGTGTGTTTGGACTATTGTAGTTTTGACTTTCATATTTCTAAACCTCAGGATTTAGATCTGAATCTTGAAAGTGATTCAGACTTTCGCCAGTTCTCCTGTCCTCAGCTGAAACACAATGTCGAGTTTTTCCAAAATAATTGTGCAGCTATGACCATTCCTTCAATAAGGCATTTTCTACATGAGCAGAATTCTTTGAAGTGCGGAGCCATGAAGATGGTGAGGGCCAAAGGTGAAAGCTGTGCAATAGAAGTATACATTCCAGTCAGAGAACGGGTTGGAGGGGTGAAGGAATTAGTCTATTGATATTCAGTGCTTTGACCTGCTAACAATAACCGTGGCACAGGGGTTACAACAGCGGCACATCCCTACATTGTGTATCAGTGGAGAGAGACAGACCTTATCTGCTTTAGTTCGCTCCCGAGGAAAAACCAGCAGGGCTTTTGCCATGTGGTCACCCGTGGCTGCTGCTGGGGGGAATGGGGGGTAAAAGAAATGGTTCCTAATTCCTCCATCATCGCTTTGGGGCTAATAATAAATCAGCCACAGATCCTCAATATGATGGGCATTTTTCAAAATGTGGTGCTGGGAAAGGGAAAATAAATTAATAGGGTATTCTGTGCTGGATTTTAAAGGGCATATAGACTAAGGAAAGCAACGCCCTGCTGCTTTTAATCCCTTTAAGATTAAAAAAAAAAAAAAAAAAATCCTCTTTTTCACTTTGAAAGTATTTTTTCTAAAAAATAATCAAAGCAACACCAACAATTTTTTGACACCAGAGAATACTTTTCCCTTGGTATACAGCACATTTATAACACAGCTCAGCTAGCCCTGCGGGTAAAATTTTGTGCTGGGGATGTGCAATTTTACTAACACAAACCCAACAAGATTTAGTCCATACAGTGGAAGAGGAACTAGCCAGTTGACATTTAGCTAGCAAGGCATGCCGGGCTCTGCCTCCAGCCTCCACCTCTAGCAAACACTTCCCAAATCTCTGGTTTTGCTTCATCTCCTGCCATTTGTCACTACCTTGGCATAGCAGCCAGACACCAGCAAAATGCATACAGTGAAATAGTAGAGTATTATGGAACATGAGGCACAAATCAGTGAGCAGTTTAGATTCTGGTTGTTCTTAGGAATGCAAAATTTAGACAGGTAGGTACCTTGATTACATCACGTGGTTCATTTTTTTGTCCAGTGTAGGACTGTTTTCAGTCTCTGATCTGGCTTCCTTTATATGAATTCAATCTGGAAACTTCCCCCCCACCCCACATAAAATAAATCTTGAGCTTAGTGTTCCACCTTAGCTAACAAACCCCTCTCCACAGCTGCCAGCCCAGAGTCCCAGGCCTAAGATCAATGGGCTGTCTGGACCCTCGCTCCTCAGAGGCTGGAGTGCTCCGTTGTTCCTGGCCAGGGATCCCAAGCGTGGCAGTCAAATTCCCTGCCATTTTATTAAAGGGCAGACAGACAGCAGCCATAGTGCTATAAGAAATGGTCTGGTGAATGCAAATTATTCCCAAGGATTTTGAAAAGAAGATGAAAAAGGGCTTTTCACTTGGCAACAAGATGCCAACTTTTTAGCCCTGAGCAGAGCTCCCAAGGCACACTGGGGAGACGAAGTCCTGTTATTTCTTAAGAATAATTAATATCCTTTGTCTCCAGGAGCTGGTCAGAGACAAAGCAGTGGCCCAGAGACCTGGTTGGTGCTTTATCTATGGGCTCAACCTGCCCTTTATTAACTTGCTTCTCTACAAATCTCTGAAAACTCCAGGCTGGAAAACTGTGCAGTGTGTTATGTTTAACATGTTCAAGAATCAGGTTCATAACTGAGACCCAAAGAACAGAGAGATCACCTTTAATTTTACATGTGCTTATTTAAAGGCCACTTCAGTCAGAAGGACAGGTTTTTGAGAAGAAGTAGCATTCAGTATGGTTGTAGTTGCAGGTGAGGTGCCACCCGAGCACAAACCAGCCTAATCTCTAATGCAAAGCCAACTGCAAAGCTACTGTAAAACCCACTCCCAAGCAAACAAGAACCAATTACAGGTTTTCATTACAAATGGAGATTTTAATCCTACCAGTGTTGACTTGAATCGTGCCTTACAAGCCCCTCATTAATAATTCCTAAACATAACAGAGTGAACTAATATGCTGAGCTAGCAAACTGTGAGCTGCTGGAATGGCTGGTGTGGGGCATTCAGCCCAGTCTGTATGAGCAGTTTTCTTCAGAAGATCATAAACCAAATCATTTCAATGATCGTTTTGATATATTGCTGCAATCACATCTCTCTTCGCAGGGCCACTGACAGAATGGAAGGCAGCTACAGGCACGGGTGGCTCTTCAGCATGAAACGCTGTGGGAGAGCTCACAAAAAATCACAGGCTTTGCCCAATGTGGCATTTTGTTACTGTACCCTGAGGTGAACTTCAGAGAGGTAATTTACGAGGAGAAACACTCCCCAACTGTTTGAGTAGGGCTCTGATATGCCAAAGGCTGTATCCAGTTAGATAGAGAGTAGAGCTGATTCAGTTCATGTTATAATTTTAAATTTCAACCCTAGTTACAGGTTTTGAATAGCTTTAATTTTATATATATATATATATAAACTTAATTTTTTAAATTAATTTTTTTAATTATTTTTTTTAAAAAAACTGAAACCAAAGTTGACATAGTGGTCAATATATTAGCTCTGTACTCCCAAAAACTATATTCAAATCCCTACCCTGCCCGAGCCTCCTGTGTGTCCCTGGGTAAGTAATTTCACACCTCTGTGCCTCAGTTTCCTGTTTGTGTGATGGAGATAAAATTAGTTTCCAACTCCGAGGGACATAGTGAACATGACGATCTGATAAATCTATGTCTGTGACAGTTGATATGTGACTGTCTATGAAGATGTGTTGTCAGGATTCCACAGAGGGAGGTTTTACACAAACCATAAGAAAATGAGGGACTTTGTTTCAGACAGCATCCAAAATAAGAAATGGATACAGAGAGGCAGGAGAGTTCAGCTCAATAATGAAACAACCATTATGGCAGGTTTTAATCTTCAAAAACCAGCAGCCAAATAGTTAAAAATGAAAGTTTGCAGCAGTGCAATGTAAGGCTGTACCATGAATATTTAAGAGATGGCTCTTCCAAGAATGAAGGCCAGTTGTGGGAGATAACACTAAGGTGTTTGAAATTGAACAATTAAGTTGATTAGGTGAAGCTTAGATACTTTTCTACATATGCAGAATAAACAACTAGCACACCAGTGGGAGACAGTGACCAGAACACATCAGGTAAATGTGGCTCGTAACAGTCACGTGTTCAGCTCTGCTATCATCCTTTCATTAAAGTTATTAACAGAGATTTGTTACAAAACTACTATTGTGACACTGCCCAGCACAGCCTGTTCGGCCAGTGGTCAGCTAATGTGTGAATCAAGTGTGAGAGCAGCAGCCACATCTTTTTCTCAGCTGCCCCTGTTTTACTTCCCCCTCCCAACCCTGTACTGATTTTCTAGTGGTTTTCTTTAATTTCACATGTTGAAAAGACTGAGTGATCCTTTTCCTCAGATGGTCTTTCTAGAACCCCCAACAGAGTGTGAATAATTATTCCCACTCTGTTGGGGCTTTGATAAGACTCTTATGGCTGCCTTTTGCTCAGCCTCTCAGCCTTTGTTCCTGCTAAAGTTATTTTCTTTCTTAGGGAATGGGGGGGAAAAAAAAGGTAAAAACTGTAACAAGATCAAGCGAAACTGCAGTTTTAATAATAGTTATAACAATTAAAATATTGACTTGAAAACTATAAACGCTTGGTTCAAATCCCTCTGGTAAGTGCATAATCATCATGTGTCTACTTCTAGTTTCAAAGAGAGCACAATTTACAAAAAGAGTCGACCAGAAAGGAGTTTGAGAGGTGTCTGAATATGAACTCTGTGTGGAAGCAGTGGCCTGGCCACCTGGTTTAGACTGAACACAATCGGTGATATTTAGTGGAGGGCACAGGTTTGAAAGTTTTTGCAGCCGTGTTGCGAGTATTGAGAAAGCAGCTTATTTGGAGCCATGTGTGAATAAAGTGGGAGGCCCGATGATATCGGAATCAAAGCACATCTCTGCCGTCTCTTCCCCATTGAAAGGGCACAGAAGGTATTACTGTTGGCTAAACAAAAAGCTTTGTCTGAACCAATGTATGCTCTGATGCTCACGGGACTCGGGAAAGAGGTTAATCCTAAACTCAAACATCCCTTCAAACACTGATTAGCTACCTTCATACAAAGGACCACACATCACAAAGGAGACCATTTGAACCTTCCTACCTCAGTTCATGCTCTCCCAAACAACCAGGCCAACCTGATCACTGTTACAGGAGCTGCACCTGAGGGGGCTCAGGCTGGCTCATCCAGGTGTGACTGTGAGCACACAGCAGCCTCATCCACACACACACACACAGTCCCAGAAGGATGAAAGGAAGAACAGCTTCAAGAAAATAGGTTATTCCACACTTTTCAAAGGCAACCTGTAGTTGGTGTTTGGGTCTACTATTAAAATTAAATCTACCTGAAGCCTATAGGTTTCCACAGCCATCTTATTTTAGGCGTTGCAGTGCTGGGTAGCGGCATGAGATCAAAGTAATGGCGCATACAGATATATTGGCGTTTTGAGATTGGAAGATAAATAATTCATACATTGAAAATAGAATTGGGTTGGGGATATTATGGATTAATTCCATCTCACACTCTTTTTCCTCACTCCCACCGCCCCCCCTTTTTTTTTTTGCTAGTGGGAGACCTACTGCCCTTGTCCCTTTCTTCTGATTTCTGAATCTGCCACAGGCACTGTTAGAATTACAGCAGTGATAAGAAAATATCAGGCGTGGGATTTGAATTAATGCTTTTAGACAAATCTCCATTCCATCTCTAATTCTAATGCTAATTACATTTGCAGATCAAAGCCTGTTCGTTAAAGTTTTGCTTTTGAATACATGTAAAGATTTTACTTTTTGGTTTGATTTTTTCCCCCATTTTTGGAGAAATGCTTCTTCCAGTAGAGACCAGATGTTCCTAAAATATCCCTTTGGAACGGCACAGCTTTGGTTCTCTGTTTTCCTTTCTTTGAATCTTTTGTCTGCATTGGGTGCAGCATTGTTCTGTTACTGTATAGGCAATCCATCTTTCTGACTTATTTGGTTTCTGTTTAGAAAAGGCCAGTGATAACTTAATAAGTGAGTGCAAATAATTGCAAATATGTTTAAACTGCATGCTCAGCGTTGCCAGCTGCAGGTATTCAAAATTTGGATCAGCTTCAATAAGATTATGAGATTACAGTGAAGAGATTTGAAATATATAGCGAGACAATTGAGTTATTTTTATTTTCCCTCCAACTCTCAGATTTATATTATTTAGACTTTCTATCTTCTTGTACAATTAGAAGGACTAGAATTTATTTCTTCTCTTGGATTTTTTCCCCCTACATTAAGCAGAACCTTTCTATCATAGACTCCTTAAATCTGGGTTTTTCAGAAACAGAAACATAAATATTGTGCTGCTCGTGATAAAACCATAAAAACTGGCGACACAGGCACCAGTCTCACTGCACTCAAATCTAAGCTTGGCATGTCCATACATGTTTGTAGGATCAGAGCCTATTTTACAAGTGTCAGATAATGAAAGTCAGGGAAAGTCAGAAATTTTTAACACCACAACACAAGTCAGAGATTTTTAACACCATAGCCTCAGGGGTTGTAGCAAAAGAGTACGAGCTCATTTTGGGAGGAAATAAAAAGACGGAAAAAGAGAATGGTGGAATCGAAGTGTGGAAAGAGGGGATTAGGTGGTGAAAGGGGCTGGGGTGCATGCTGGAGGAAGCAGAAAAGGTTCAGAGGGTGAAAAAGCCAATTAGTGGAGTATAAATCTAAAAAAGCCAATTTCTGAAATAAAGAGGTGTTAACTTAAGGCAGCTAAGGAGAGGATTAGTCAAGGAAGTGACAGGCTGCAGTTAGGAAAAAGTGGGATTCTTAAAGCTGATCAGGACTGAAAACAGCGACACTGTATTACCCAAATTTATACGGTATTTAAGCTGTCTAATGAAAGCCGGTCCCTTTTCTAGGCAGATGCAGCTCCTCCATCACGTGCTGGAGACAGCCCAGTCCTGGCTCTTGCCTTCTATCTGCAGGCAGCAGCACAGGGCCCGCTGACTCAGGAGAATTGCTCCTGGAATCTCCTTAGATGTCGGGCACAGTGTGACTCTTCCTATCTTTGCAGCAACAGGAAAACAGTCAACAAGAATCATTACCTCAGCTAGGACAGAGCTCTTCAGTGGCTTCCACTCCGTCAGATCTGACAGCCACAGAGTACAAAAGGTCCCTGCTCAGCATGGGGCAGCCTTTCTGTACCTTTCCCCAAACACCTCCGAGTATTTCAGACTCCTTCCTGGTGTAGTAGCTAAAATCCTTCTGCAAATATAGTAATAGCATTAAAAATGCTTATTGCCCCTCCAAAAAGCTTTGGGTTCCCATCACCAAGAATGCTTTCCTTGGATTTATTTTCTCCAGCATGTTTATGAAGTAAAGCATCTTGATTTTCTCCCTGTTACTACCTCCCTGCAAAAGCCTGCAGCTCATCTAGTCAGGCAGGCATGATGTTGTTATTTTACACACCAGTGCAAGGAAAAAGAAGAGTGACAGACATTGGTTTTTGTCTATTTGATATGAACATTTTATTTTTCAACTGAAAAATCTTGAGGCAAAAAATCAAAAGAGAATTAAATTCTTCTCACATGCATCCACATTTATTTGCAACCAAGTCAGTAATTTCCAATATTAGTCAACTCATGCAGAGACTTTTGGATATAAATTGGTATCCCTGAAAAATCTTTCACAAAAAGCTGTGTGTTTAGCAGGGAGTGGGTGATTACCTGGGTGTTTGAGTGTTATCAGTAAAAGCTGCCTCTGATACACAACTAGTTCTACTGGTGCTCAATCCCCAGGAATTATAATATTTATTTTTAAATAGCATTTGCTGCTTTCTCATCTATTCCCTGGAAGTTTATATACTTGGACATAGAGATCAAACTTGCAGCTATAGGGATTTCCCATCAATACAAGACTATTAGAAAATATCTGACTAGGAGAAATCCTCTTTCTCTTTTGTCTTATCTAATGCTGCAGGATGGAAGAAGATGCATGAGCTAGAAGCAGTCTGCCATCCAAGAGCTTATGGTTAGGAAGCATCTGCATACAGTTGGTAGATACAGTTCCATATGGAAAAAAGAATAAAACCCAAAACCATTAAATGTAACAGGCCAACATTTCATCTGGGTAAATCAGCATTTCTCCCTTAAACTCACTGGAACTGTGCCTATTTATATCATTAAGAATCTAGACAGTTATCTGGGCTTGCCAGCTCACTGTAGGGATAAACATATCTTTAGCCAATTAGATGTTCATTAGGGGCAAGACAGAAAGGATAACAGAAGCCAAAACTCAGAACCAGTCAGCACTTACGCTCTTGTTCTTTTATCAAATGAAACCTTAACATTTTGTGGAACATCTCTTTCTGCCTGGGTAAGCGTAAGCCTACAGTAAATGATGGTTTACATCTACTGGGGAGTTACTTTATCTGAGTCTGGGGTTTCTTTCTGCTTACTGGTATGTCAGCCTTCTTAGCATAGCACAGTTATCTCAGCATAAAAGTACCTTACACTTATCACTAAACTTACAGGAGTCATAGATGTGAGATGGATACCTTAATCTGTGAAACTACCTCACAATAGTTTCAAACTCCCATACTGTGATACAAAATCACACACATACAAGACCTAACCTGCAACCTACCTCTAACATTAATCTGACAGTGAACACCTGGAAATCAAAAAGGACAGGAGCAGTTAGTCCAAAATGCAATTTCCATGTTATGCCTAGGAGACTGTAATTTACCCTGGTATAAAGAAATAGCAGAAAGACTCATACACCATGGATGTCTCATTTAAATCACAGTCAGACTCAGCACCATCTGGCCCTCCGCAGCCACCCTTGATTCATGCCCTGCATTAATGGGGGATTCCAACCACAAGAAATATAAAGCAATCTGTGCATGAAGAGTCAGCAATCCCTGACATGCACCCTTTGGTTGGTTTTATCACTCGAGGTAGTGTCCCCTTGTGCTGGGGCACTGCCACAAGGGCTCACACACAATCACATTTGCTAACTTGGACATGCACATGTTACAGGCTGTTCTTTCAGTGAGGGTAAGATGGGATCTCATAATCCTGAAGCAAGACTCTCAAAAGTTACACAGCCAGAATGTGCTGGCTGTTTTTTAGAAAAGGCAACTGGAAGTAGTAAGAGCTGATACTGCAAAACAGAAAACCAAAAGAATTGGACAAATACATTAAAAACAACCCTTTTTAAAATGTCTGGTTTAGTGATTGGTTAGCTTGTCCCACTGCTGTGGCTCTAAAGCTTTCCCCCCCCCCCCACTATGACCACATAGCCTGCTCTCTTGTGAAGAGGGATATGGCAGGCTGCTCATAACTCTGTTACACTTTCATTGTAGTCATCATTCTCAGGCCATGGCTCTCACATTTACAATCTCTGTTCTAATACATTTCTCATTTTTCTGGTTAAAAGTTCTACTTCTCCATTTTCAAATATTTTGGAGGTGGAGGAGGAAAGGGAGGTTATTTTTGTGGCCATCATGCTTCTAAAGGCGTGAAAAAACTGAGCCAATCAAGGAGGTATTAGAGCATTTTCAGAAGATGGATGAACTGAGGAGAATCTCTCTGGCTGAGGAATGCAGAAGGAAACCTAAGATGACTTGTCAAGCCTTTATGTCGTTAATTTCTATAGTTTCTCAACTAATAATGAAGTCTCATTATCAGCATATTTGGATCCAGTTATGCAGTCTCTCTGAAGTGATGACACAGTATTGTGGACCATTGCTATAGCAATGGTGATCCCAACCTTGAGCAATAGTACCCAGCAGATGGAAGATTAGCCCAGCAGGAACCAGCTGTGCTGCCACCAGCACTGCACCTGGGGTGTGTCTGCAGGTGTGTGCTCTCCTATTGCAACAGGACCATCACTGAGAGCATAAAGGGATTTTTATAGAGCCCTCACTGCACCATTAATAGCAGCTGTTGCAATGTGAGGCCTATTTTTCCTTTCATATCTTATTTGTCCTATGATCTTCGTAATTCATTACATAGGATGAATTATTTTTGCAGTACAGTGTTGAGAGGATAGAGTATTATCCCTTTTAATAGATGGAGAATTGCACAGAGATACTACGTCTAGAAGTAGTAATTAATTTAAGCTTTGAGACATGGAAGGCCTGATTTTTTTATTGTAAAGAGTAAATTGCTCTGCACTTGTGCAAATCAGACGTTGGTGTCTCTATTAGATGTGGACCAGGCACAACATAAATTAATTACCTTTTCTGAAAAGTATGGTTGAAATGTCTGCCTTTGCAAACATTCTACAGCTGAATTCACGTTGCCAGGACAGCTTCCTTAACCAAGAAGCCATCTTCCCTCTTTCTGCAAGCTCATGATTAAAGACACTTTAAATTCTTCATGAATTCTGCTTGAATTCTTGGTTCTGTTCACTCTAAGAGCTGGTCTCCTTATCCTGATAATTCCAGTCTTATCAAGGTCTTTATGTCTAGGATGCAGGGTCTTAATGTCTGTCTCTCTCCTTCACACTTCTTTCTCCTGACACTCTGTACCTTTTTTCGCCTCCAGTTTTCAGTATTCTCTTTCTCCATCTCAGGAATGGAGCAGGAGAAAGGACAGTTCAGTCAAATCCAAACTCCACGAGAAATTCAGGCATTCACGCTGCTCAGAAATCTTTGGAGGCTTTGGATGATAAACTCTAGCAAGTTTCTGCTGCACGTGTGTGAACTGCAATAGCCCCGGTGCTTTTGTCTTCCATAATTTGATGTGAGTTTTCAAAGGAAAAGCAAAAAGCCTGCACACAATGCAAAGAACATCCTCCTGCCAGATTCCAAGTCCTCACTCCAAAGCACAAAGTCTCTGGAGTGTTTCAAAGTAAACATTATCAGATTTCTCAGCACAGGATCATCTTAGGGCTAATGTTGATCACCTTTAATAGTGGGTTGCAATGCCAGCCCTGCCCATGATGCAAGTCCTTGACTCCATAGGGGAAGTTGGATTCCTGGAAGCAGATCTGCAGCTTTTATCTACATATGTGGCTGCCACGTCTATGCATCAAAAGACTTTTTTTTCCTTTCAAACTGAAGTCAGGATTGCAGTTTGCTTTCACTTAACTTTGTAATCTGGCTCTAACATCCCCAAGTGATATTTCCCCACTTTATCAATGAGGTCTGATTAGCTCATGGCAGCTGTGACAGAGACAATCTTTGTCTTTTGAAGTGTCCATCCTTTCTGCTTTGCTCCTTTTCCACTGGCAGTAATTTCCTGCACCATTCAAGCACCACGGAAGTTGCAAGTGACAAATGGGACAACTAATCTGGTTATTAGTTGAAGCACAGGCTTTGCAGCAGCTTCCCAGGGTGAGCTGTACAAAGAGCTTTCTCACTGGGGAAAATACTGACCTGGGCGTTGTCAAATCTCTTGCAGAGACAGGTCAGGTGAGTCTCTGATCACATATTAAACAAAAGTAATTATTTTAATCCAAAGTAGTTTAAAGGAGAGAGAGAAAAAAAAAGACTCCCTAATGAAGACTTAATAGCAGAATTCATATTAAGGGATTTCAAAGTGGACTTAAGTTCACCAAGATGGAAAATTATTACCTGAAATATGAATGAAAATTGAAGTTGCTCATAAACAAGGACAGATTACTGGTAACTTTTTGAATTTCAGCAGTTAAGAAACAGTTTAAATGTTTGGATATCAGGAAAGGAGCCAGTTTACAGAGAATAGAAAAACAGGCCAAGTTCTGTTCTTAGGGTAAAATTCACAGCTGTAAAATGTCTGTGTATCTCCTAAAATAAAGCTAAGTTGGCGTGTGCAGTCTTGGCTTGGTCTCTTCATAATAACCAGCTTCTCTTTCAGTGGGATTTGGAAGCAAAATCTGCAGCAGAATAATTGCCAGTATATTTTGCTGTAGATTTCCTGCATCTGTATTTTTGTGAACTCTTTCAACCTGCTAGTGGTCCAAATACACCGTAAAATCCAGAATGAAGCAGAAGTACATTAGTTTAGAAAGTCATTACAAATGCACTGATTTCTGCAGCACAAACAATATCTACGGACCTCTAATGTCTTCTAACCGAAATCTTGTTTTCCTCATTGACCATATTAATTCATAAAGTTCAGTGCTGCAAATATGAGTTTCTCAACAGCCAAGTGCCTTGGTCTGTCTTTTCTAACAACCTGCAATGGCATTTTGAATCCGGACCTGACAAACCATGTTTGATCTCAATCCCTGAATTATTACAGAAGTAAGAAAATGATTTTCAAGGAGGAAAAAACGTTGATGAATGTGTACGTAATGAAAGACAGCTGAGCTTGCACTGACCCAAAGAAAGGATGTTTCCAGCAGGCTGACAAGCCTGCAGAGCTCCCATTAATAGTGCAAGTTATGCACATGTAGGGGAGGGAAATGGACTCCAATTAACGCGTTTATAGAGGAAAATGCTGCTTCCAGTACACTGTTCCCAGCTGAGCTGAGAGTGACTTCCCAAGATAAGACCCTGCTGTTACTCAGCTTCTAAATAAGGTAAGAGGAGATTGGGTGATGGGAGGTTCAGATGGCAAAGTGAATTTGCCGTGGTGAATTTGAAGTGCTTACGGTGCAGTCTGCAGTTCACCTGGTTTCTGGTGCTTTTTTATTTACTGGACATTTAACAAACCTTGTCCTCTGTTGATAAGGAGTTTTAGTGCTCAGCTTAGTCCACCAATTTCTCCTGTGCCGCCCCAAGCTTTTATAATGTCACATTTATTTTGATGGCTACAATATAGTTGTTTGTAAGCCCTCACACTGGGCAGCAGTGCATGCTAATTCATTAAGCCTGACAGAATGTAAAATTACAACACAACAATAAGAATGTTGTCCCTGTACTGATGTATAATTAAAGCATGGTCATCCAGGGAAACTGAGTTCCCTTCTTCAGGGAAACCTTTTGTAATTCAGAGCAGTTAAAACCACTAGTTATTCAAGTAGGTTAATTCTCTCTCCAGTATCTTCTCTTAGATAGGTATCTTGGGAAGGATCTCTGATGTGGGCACATAGTATGATCTGCATCTATTCCACCTCGGGCTCTGATTTCACAAGCTTAACAAAGCTGGATTGACTCCATACTGGATTAACAGACTTCTAGCAAAAACAACTTGTGCTACAGGAAATGTGGTGACATAACAGGTTCAGCTTGGTCCTGATCACATACAGTCATCAGAGGATTTGCTGGTACTTTCAGCAGGAACAGGGTACCACACATTGTCTTCTGAGTTGATCTTTTTCAATTCTCTTCATCAAAATGAATGAAGTTACACAGTGCCTGCTTTCAGCTGCCTTGTAGCTTCCCTTAGATGAACTGTGCTTTCTCATTTCCTATCCTGGCTTGCTAAATTTAAGCAGCCAGTGTGCCTTATGTAAAGTGTGCATTAAGAAGTACATGAAATGGTCTAGGATAGACAAGAGAAGTATAAGAACAAATTGAAATTTGTCTCTTTATTTCTAAAAGCAAATCAAAATCACATCACTAACAAGAGCAACAACAAAAAGAATGGGACAGACCCCTTCTTTCAGAACAAAGGTGTGAGTCAGGGGTAAAGGCGTGTGCAGTCACCTCCCCTGCTAGCAAGGGACTGAGTTTATTTATGAAATTCATGCACATGAAGCACAAAGGACAGATACTGCTTAAATTCCAACATCCATGATGCACATTAAAGGCTTGTCCCAGCATGCTGTGAAGGAGGTAAAAGTCTGCAGGAGTATTTTGCAGACAAGGGTTAGGAATTGAAAGACCAATTAGAAATGGCTATTTTTTATGTATTTTTTTAGCAACACAAACTCAGTTTTAACCTGAGGGCAACAGAATCCCATTGCATAAGAAATCTGCTGTTCCCAGCCTCTACTCATCACTGCTCTGGCCCATATTCTTGGAGGTCTGTGTTTGATGACCATAATTATTTGTCTGCACAAGCCCATACAAGCTGTGGGGGCAGACAGAAGTGGCTGTGTGAAGCAGTGGTGCAATGTATCCTCCTTTGTGATAAGCCCAGAGATTGGGGCACAATTGAGACAAGGCAAAAATAGTCCTTCTATTTAATTTTTTAAAAATATGTATCTTAGTATTCCCTTTCTTTTAATTGTGCACTCATCTGAATAAAGAGTTTACCTGGTATGAATGCAGTGACTTTGATTCACACAGGTGAAGCCCCAGGTTACAACAGTGAAGTTTCAGGCAGCAAAGAAAGAGGAGAAAATAGAAGCAGTTCATGATGTATCACGTATTTTAGAAAAACAGAAACTTCCAAGGGTATCAGAACTGTTCCCCTTTCTTTGCTCTGACTCTTCTAATTTTTACTCTTGCACCAAAATAGACTATTTGTTTATTACAGCAGGAACTAATATTTTCCCTGTAGCCAGTTAAAAGAAATACATCCTCTTTGTGGCTTTGAAAATCCCTACAGGATTATGAATGAATACTTCAAGAGTGTATTATAAATTCAGACATGTCTATTGGGCTTTCAAGTATCACAGCGGGAGCTTCTTACTGAGGCAACCTGAGGGTAAAGGCTTTCCCACCTTTCCAAAGTGACTCCTCCCACAAAATTTTCTTGGGCTGAAGTTAAAAAAAAAAAACCACCACCCTACCTAGTTGAGCTTCTTAGAGCTACTTCATTCTAAGCAGAACTGAATATAGATATAATTTAGTACAATCGCATACCCAGACATTGCTGTGGAGCCTGCTCAGTTTCCCTGCCACATGCAGTACCTCACACGCTCTTTAATGTACGTTGTTTGAAACCAATGTGCGTTTTATTTTAAAGTCTAATCAGGCTGGTTAAAAAAGACTTGTTTTCCAGCACGTGCTGTCCTAGATGTGCTGTGAGCACCTGTCATTATCTCCTCCAAATTCCGCTGTTGCTCCTGCTTGCCAACTGGCAGCGCCACAGCGTTGTGACAGCGATTACAAAGTAGGATTAGACATAGCCCATTTCTCCCATCCCCTGCTGTGAGTGCTGAACCAGCAACTTTGCCATGTTTTGATCAGATGCACTCAGCACTGACATATAAATCAGGGACAGTACTAAAGGGAGAGGGGAGGAATCAGCAACAAAGAGGCGAAATCAAGGGCAACTTGGAAGGAAAAAATAGGACTAAAGAGAGTTTTAAAAGCATGTGGCTTTGAATCTATATGTACTTACTTCTAAAGGGGATGAGGGGTGTTGCTGCTTTCAAAAGAATTCACACTTTTTCAGGCTTTTGAATGCTCATCGCCCCAGTAAAAACCTCCAGTGGGCTGAGCCTCAGATGAACTGAGAGATGAAAATGAGTTTTAGCTGGAAACTGAAGGGCAGTTGTTAAGAAGTTCTGTCAGACAGTCTTTGAAATTTAAGAACCACCTGCAGCAACTGGTGTAGGTGGTACTTGTAACACTATGCATGATGCTGACTTAATGGCTCAGCAGATGTGCACGGGTGTAACTTCTTCAGAAAGACTACCAGAAAGGCTCAAAGACATAAATACACCATCTTTATGGATGGCAGCTAAAAGTACAAGACATTATCAAGAAAATGTCAAAGAGGATGGTGAACTTCCAAGGATTTTACCTGATCTGTTAAATATCAGGAGAGAAAAGCTGGTGTCAAGGTGCTCCAGTGTTGTAGCACAGGAGGAAGATTTGGGATGGGCAACTGTTCTTGTGTCTGATCCTGCCTAGCAGTTTTGCGGAAGTAGCAGCAATTAAAGAAATGGTCTTTCAAAAGAAACATTTGGAGCAAGAGGCATGAAAAAAACTTCCAAAACAAGATACATTTGTTCCTGCATTATGCCATTTGCCATACCACAGTTATAGTTAAATCTAAGTATCTATAGAAATTTTGACTGTCTAAACTCTCACTTTAAAACAAACAAACAAAAAAAAACCCCAAAACATGACAAACAAGCACAAAATTTCTCTCGGGTCTCTGGAAGTACTATTTAAATCTTAAATACGTAGTGTATACAGGCACTTTTGCAGGACAGTGGTCTCAGACACAGCCACTCCTCAAATACTTCACAGTACAGTCTGTGACTGAACTTTGGGAAGGTGTCAGAGAGGAACCTGCAGATCATCCACCATGGGTCTATGTGATTTAAAATCAGCACAGCAAATGACACCAAAACCCTACAATTTCATCCAAGCTTAACTAATAGGCAAAAGCCTACTCTTAGTTATTCCATTTTGTAGTGAACCTCTTGGTCTGAATGCAAGATTTCTACATTTCCCTTGATGAAACTGGAGACCAGCTCTGTGTGATGCTCTCTGTCTGGCTTATTAAACCTGTTAATCTGTATTTATAACTGTAAATACAGAGATCATACCCCAAGTCAAGCATTTTCTAAAATTCTCTGGTGTAGACTCGCACAGTACAATATAACCCTTAGTTTTAGTTGGCAAATACAACAGAAACAGGAATAAAAGAAATAAGATCTTAAGCACTTGAAAAAACAAGATTGTTATCTCCGTTTTTCAATTGCTACTAGTGAGAAAAGTAGCCAGCAATATGTAGGTCATCATCAGTAGCTGCTTTGGTAGTCTGAGAACAGGGTAAAGGAAGGAAGAGGTTTCTCTTTGTGGTTGAATAAGTTACTCTATATCCATGAAGTAGCTGTGTCTCAGCCCCAAAGGGAGCAGCATTATCAGCAAATGAATGAACAGGGCATTCTGTGTTATGCCAGTAGCACTGTCTTTGGAAACAAGGGAGACAAGAAAAGTAGATTCAGTGTGGCTTTTATTTTCCTGTCTACCATTGTAATGGAGCTCCTCCATTAACTCATTCTTGTCAGGCTGAATTGAAAGTGACAGTTAATAACTTACACCAGCATCTGCTCACCCTCGATGCAGTGGCAACAGAGCTCTGCAGTGCCCTCAGTGTGTGCAGAGACCTGGCTCGTGGGAAGAAGGAGTATCTAGTACTATTGGAGTACTCAGTACAGCTGGAGGGAAAATAAGGATGAGCTCTTGGACCAATCAGCTCTTCTTTAGGTCAGCTGGATGCACTGGTGAAAAATCTGGTGAATATAAGCATTCTGCTTCAACTAAGTTATCAAAACTTCATTCCTTACTGATAGCACCCCACTCACTTAATTAAGTTGCACTGAGTTTTCCCAGCAGACAGGAGCTGGATCTGAGCTAGGGAAGCAATGAATATTTTTATTTTACAGCCATATGCAATGACTGATCCAGCTGATAGCCTCTCCTGCAATGTGGGAATTCAGCAGCTCTGATCAGTGACAGGGAAAACTCCACTCCAGGCCCTGGGGTGGTACCAGTACTGTGGTGTGGCTGTGCCAAGCAGTGATCCACCATCTGGAGACCTGTCACACTGTCCTAACTGTGCAGGACTGGATCCTGGGCAGGCATGCCACCTGGCAGTGAGTGTTTCAATCACGTCCTAATTATCTTTCTAATCCCTTAGACAAATTATATCATTACCATGGTATATTATAATATCTCCTTCAATGTGTTCTAGCCTAGAAAAAAATTACTTTAGCTAATACATTGCTCTACCTGACTGAGCTGTGCAAGCAACTCTTGCACCACTCTAAAATTTCCACTTGGGCTTTTCCATTAAACCTTTCATTGCTCAAGTCCAAGTAAGAGATCCGTTACTGATTTCAAAGCATGCTTGGATTAAGTCATTATCTACCATTGCATAATGAGATATATCACACCCCTCAGTCAAACTGTTTAGCATTAACATTTGTTCATATCATCGCACTTCTAGTAATTTTCAAACATCAGAGACTGTTGGTGCCAAATTTTGTTTTGTCCTTCCATCAGTGTGTAGGACAGCACGGTTTGGTACATTTGCTTTATTCCCTCTCTCAGATATGACAAATTCTGCCTTCAATCATATCCCAATCTCAATGAACATTTATGTCTGAAGCACTGACGTCTCCCAGTATTGCCACAGTGATTGTCTCACAAACCATTTGGCTTGGTTTTTTCATGTTGTCATGCTGCCATTTTTTGTGATGTGATTTTTTCCCTTTCATCTTCACCTGTGCCCTTTTCTGAATGGAGTACAAGGGAAAAAAAACCCTCAAAAGTGGGGCATATTTTCCTAGTGATAATCTTTACTGTTTCACTTTTCTTTCCTGCCTTTTCCATCCCTTCCCTTATTTCACTAGATTCTTTTGCAGTGGCCTAGATTTAGCATCCTTTTACAGCTGATTCTTGTAGCAGCAAAGCCCTGCTAATATTACATTGTACTAGTCAGAAAAAAATTATTTAGGGCAGGGACAGTCCTTTTGGTCTGTGTTAGCACACAAATGTCTTGAGACAGGACTGAAACTCAGAGGTTCTGCTATGATGTGAATGGTAGCAGGAGAGCTAAATGTACCTATATCCATTATCTCTATAATGTATGGAGAGAGGGGAAGGTAAGTGCATCTGGAATGTGAATGGAAACTATTTGTTTACTCACTTTATTTCTGATCCATAATGACTCTACTCTCCTTTACTTTTTCAGAGGTCACTTATATCCTTATTTGCCCTTCTATAACCCCTATCCTCAACCTTTTTTATACCCTTAATATCCTTGCTTCTGAATTGTTGGTGTACTGTTCACAGCTACTCATCATAGCAGAAGGTAACAATGTTAATGATCCCTTGAAACAACTCTTAGAATTGTTACCTAAAAATCCGAGTGTTCCAAAGCAGTCTGAAGAGGATGATTGCCAGGCATGGAAACATAAGGCCAGGAATGAGTCTGTATTTCTGTTCCACTGACCACAAATCCAGCAAAAGAGATTCCTGGTTTCCCTTCCAACAGCCACTCATTTCTGCATGTTTGTCACAGATTACCATCTGTTCCATTTTGCTGATTCAGCATTTGGATGGTTGTGCCTTATACCAGGCCTTGCATCAATTTTGAAAGCAAAACCAATAAAAAACAAACCTTGCTTCTACTTTTTCCTCCGTTTCTATTTTTAAAGCAGAAAAGGTCACGGTTCTGCTTCAAGACACAACCAAAATAAAGCAGTGATTCAGAAGGAAATAATAAAGGGGCCAAGAATAAGCAGGAATGAGGATTTCTGCAATCTGCTCTAACAGGACACAGAACCACAGGCTAATAGTATGTGGAGGCAAAAAAAGAAAGCCTTGTTTGAAGAACTTGCAAGTAACTCAAGAGCTGCGGTTCCCCTCAGTCGAGTGACTGTCTCATCAAAGGGCTTTTTGCATCCGTAGCATCCAACAAACTAACTTGAAAGTCTCAGGAATTCAGATAGCATCCTCTTCTTGGATTTTGAATGGGGCCTGCTGGATGTGACACTGAGCTTTGTTCCCTGGTAAGCTAAAGATCCTTTTCTCTGTTTAAGTGTGTGTGTGTGAGCCTGAGTGCTGTGTCAGAATGGATGAGCTCAGCTTCTTGAGTGGCTTTAATTGTATGGGCTAATCATCCCTTACAGGCTGATTTCATTTATTCTGCAGGTGACACAGTGAGCCTCTGTGTAGCACAAACAATACAAGAATAAATAAACACAAATATTAATCATTCCTGGCATCGTAACTGTTGAGTGTTGCAAGGGACTGATGTGAAAATGCTGACAAGCAATGCAGAGAGGGCTGGAAAGAGACATTTGTCTCCACTGCATCACTTCTCTGTGCTAAATTATTTTGGACAAAGGAACATTTAATCCTTAGAGCTCAAATATCTGAAAAGCATCTGATTCATGTCTGAAATGGGTGGACAGGACAGGTGCTCAGTACTTCAGAGTATTTTCAAGGAGAGAATAGTTCTGTCCCCATTTCTGAGTATGATGAGAAAACCTCAGATTAATCCCCCTGGGGACTCAGACTGTCTGTACCAGAGGGGGTAAGTAATTAATTACTTTCTGAGTACTTTGCAGTGTTACAAGGAGAAAACCTCTTGAACCTCTGCTCTCAGAATAGGTCCATTTGCTTCTTCTTTCACCCAGGCTGCATGTGTGAAATACGTGTTTGTGCATGACAGCAAGGGCTTTTTGGCAGGTATATCACACCTACCATAATATGTACCTTGCTGAGTATTATTAGAATGACTTAGGAAACAGATTAATCAAAACAATTTAAAGTGATGCTTGCCAGTAAGGATCAGAAGGCTGTTAAACCACCCATGCAAACAGCCAGTTTGAGCCTCTGCCATTTACTGTCTGACTCCATCCAATTTCCACTTCTCTCCAAACACTCCAGAAACTTAATCCCCCTCCTCCCAGGCATAAGCCAGATGTGCAGCTTCTCTTCCTGGGCAGCAGGAGGAGGTAGGGCTCAAATTCATTTGCCTGCAGTGGTGTCTCACTGTACCTGTGGTTTGCTTGCTTGCACTTGTCACTCCAGATGCACAGCTGAGCAGAGACTGTTCTACCTCATTGCAGACAGTGGAGGTTATAATAATACAATTTCTTCCACAAACAGAAATAGATTTTGCCTGTAAAAAGCTGGAACTACCCCGTCTCCAGCAGAATTGCATGAGAAGAGAGCTATCTCAAAAGCAAAGCTCGAGAGTTCACAAGTTATACTGTGATAATTCCAGGATTTGCTGACTTTTTCTGATTTTAACTCAAAGATTGAACCGATGAAATACTTTTGCACTAATAACCTCATTTTAACTAAAGGAAAAAAAATGAAATTAAATCAGATGTGCTAATCAGGTTAGTATTTAAATTGTTTTGATTAATTCTGCAGTTCATGTATAACTCTCAATGAAGGGGATGAAAGATGGCTATGTCTTCATTTTTGTGGGATTCCTTCTAATTTTTTAATTTAGATTGTGGTGAGGCTAACACAGGAGGAGGTGTGTTTACACTGTAACAGCTGCTCTTTGGTAATAATGCTGAATTCAGAGTTAATAAGAGCTTGATATTGAAAAGTACAGATAAGTCATCAAATTACTGTAGAGATTTACAATATTTGTCCCTTACATACTTTTTTTTTGTTATCTTTCTTGATAGTTTGCTTCTGATATTAATGTTCTCAGGGGGAAAAGGGAAAAAGTAAAACCTCAAAAATGCCAGCTTTCTGTCCTGTGTTTCCCAGAATGAACAAAACCAAGCCCTATGCCAGTTTCCATACTGCCTCCCTCATCACCGGGATCAACACCTCGAGGTAAAACCAACTTCAACCCTGCAGTACCTCCAGTGATCCTCTCACTACCAAACCAAGCCACACCTTAAATCCTTTTCCAGAATACACCCTATTTTCTCTCATTACCTCTATGATTCCTCACAACAGCTTTTTCCCACCTTCCCCAGCGACTTTGGCTTGTCCTCCTGGATGAGCAAGGAATAGGAAAAGCTTTGACAGGCTTGAGTTGGCACTGGTGTCCAACAGGCATGTATGTGCTGCCACGAGCTACGCCTGCGCTACCTACAGCGAGCGTGTGAGAGCAGAGCCTGCCCTGCCTTCCCTCCCTGGCTGCTGAACTCCTGAAACATGTCAGAATTTAAGTTCTTCACATCTTCACCCTTCTTTTAAGTTCAGTGGAAATGACCTGAGAGGGTGAGCAGAAACGTAAGGAGGGAACAGATTAGCATTGTGACTATCTAAGCTTTATTTCCTTAGTATAACAACTTTAAAAATGGGTTTGAAACCTCATCTACAGTTTTGTCTACCCTTTAAGGCTCACAATTAGAATGGCTAACTTCTTACCATACAATAGCTTTTCTGTTTCTTCTATGTATTTATATGGTCTCCATTACCATTACAATAGCATCCTCACATCCCTTTATGGATGTGATTCCCCCATTTCCTTCCAACGAAGAACAGTGCTGTCATCCCAGTTTTAAATGCAGGAATTGGGCCAGAGCACAGAAAGTAAGGTCTAAGCAAAGGGGCATTGCAACACACAGCACTACAGCCCTTCACTGGCTGTGAAACCTTAAAACCTGCCTTGTGCTGCAGCCACCATCTCACAAAGAAGAGCCCCTTCTGCTCTGCCAAATCTACGCTGAAGAGCAAAACTCTAAAGGTAATCAGATCAGATTTTGGTTTCATGCTCTGCTTCTCACTCTCCTTTCCTTTCTGTCCCATTTCTATATTTTTCTGCTCTTTTCTCTATTTTTACCCTTCTCTTATTAAACCAGGCAGTAAAAAGAGGCATTTAGGCATTTCTTATCTACAGCACTTGAGAAAGAGCTTGTTTCAACAGAGCTTGACTCAGAACCTTCCAGATCACATCTGTGGCTTCACAAAGGCAGGAAAAACTTACTATTAATTGTTTTTGTGAGTGTTTTATGCTCCTAGTAAATAAGGGGCTTTCCTTTGCCTATGGAGCTCTTTACTCACAGTGCCTGGCCTGCCACCTTAGAGGCTCTATTGACTATTCTTTGTATAAAGTTTATACCTTGATAAACAAAATGCACCTGACTGTTATTATAGATATAGGTAAGTAAACAAAGTATCTTTCTTCTGTTAAAGAGGTTTAGCTGTGTAATCAGAAGTAATTCAGTACCTGTTTAGCCTTGGTGCTGGCTAACAAAAGGCAGATTCCACGCCCTAGTGGAAGAAAGATCAAAGGCTTTTTCGGCATTAATGAATGTTAAGTAAAACCCTCAAATATTTAATCAAGAGAGAACAAAACTTTAAGACTCATGCAGCTGTGAGCATTTTTGCAAATTTTCATAGCTTATATTTGAATCATATCTAGGGGGTTTTTACCATATAGATGAACAGGATTACAGTCAGGTGAAAAAGGGTGGGATTTTAAAAAGTATTTTTAAAACTGTCATAGACATAAATGGGGCCCAGGTTGGGGCAATAGAGGGGGAAGAGCTATTACAGGTTGTCACTTCTGAAAAAGCATTTAGTGTGATGGAGTGTGATTATGACTCAGAAACACAATGAACGCTTTAGAGGGAGGCAAAAAGAAAAGGATGCACCTGACTGGTTTTGTAAGGCAGGTTGCAAGTGATACAATAATTCTTTCACAACCAAAGTGGCAATCAGCTGATATCCTGAACCAGAAACTTTGATTGCCCAGCTTAAAAAACACAATGCTACTTGCCACACAATTACCCTAAATAATTATAATAATGTATTCTTTTCATTGCAGTTGTGCTTGTGAGCCTTGGTGATGGATCAGAATCCACTTTGCAATGACCCGGCACATACAAAGAAACCTGAGGGTTCTTTCACCAGAGAGTTTATGGAAGATGATGGGCAGGAAAAACACACACAACCTGGCCACTGATACTGGTCAGCACAACAAAAAGCAATCATATCACACCTTAAACTAATGCCACTCTTGTACTGACATCACAGCAGAGGAGACTTTTAAAGGGCATTACAGGGATTACAGTGCAATTACTTAGGAGATGTTTCAGAGATGCTCCACCTGTACACAGAGGTAACACAGACAAAGCACAGGGGCTTAACTGAAAAATAATAATTAAGCGATAAAGGTGACATCAAAAGGAGTGGTTGTGGATATGACACCCAGCTAGTGCGTGAAAGAGGTTTGGTAACAAAATCCACAGAGCCTTGTGAGTATTTAAAGTCGTGGAGAAGGGGCATCTTGTAAAGCCAAGCCACAGGCAGGTCATGCCACAGCACAATCCAGCCAAGCCATTGGGAAGATAATCTCTGCAGTAACATGTTGGTGATAAAATGGAGATAAGGTGGAATTCACTGGTGTTGGCAGAAGGAGGTTTTACTGCTAAGATACAATATGAGGAATCTGCATTTCATCCATGTATACAGAGAAGCAAAGAAGGATTTTAGATGTGCTTTGCAAGCAGAAGATTAAGCCTTCCCATACAGCTTGCATGTGATCATCATCTACAGAGAAGAAAGGCAAAAATAGAGTTCAGGTTGTTTACCCAAAGGATGAAAAAAAATGAAAAAGAAGTTTCCAGGCAATCAGAAATCACTGTGGAGATTTCAGTTTGGATAGGAGGGGAGTTTCCTTTGTAAGAGCTAAAAAGAAAAACAAACCCAAAAATTAGCATTCTGGTTAAAAAACCCCCAAACCAAACAAAGAAACCAAAAACCCAAAAAAATCCCCCACAAACCAATACTCCGGTTTGTTTGTTCTTTTTAAATAAAAAAAAAATAAAAAGAAAATGGAATCAGGTGATTATTTCTGTTTTGGCCACTCGGCCTTAGCAATGCCAGTTGCCATCTTTCTATCCATCACAGAACAATTGTTTATGCTTATGCAAAATCATTAATTGCAAAAGAACCTTTCAAGTGTTGATGAGATCAATGTAATAAAGGGCTATTACTGAAAGTACAATCTTGCATATGAGGCTTTAATTACAGTGATGATGCACGAAATTGAGAGAATCCTGCTTACCTTACCCTGTCCAAGCTGCATGGGCAGGACTGGCACTTAAAAAAGCATTAACTGTGCAACTGTTTTTTTCCTATGGAAATCAGTGAGCCAGGAAAAACAAAAAAGCAGAAGATTCCGTGCACTTTGTGTCTACTTTCAAAGTAAACTACATGAAAAAGTCATTTAAATATTTTGAAGTGAAATGTTCAGATGATGAAAATTGGAGAATCTCCTACAAAATCAGTGAAGTTTCCATCAGTTGAATAGGCTTTGGTTACCCCTTTACCTTTCTCTTTTTTATTCTTAATATAGTTGAAAACCAGTATTATTTATGTGGACTGCATAATTGCACATTAATTGAGAAATCACCTGGCAGGTGAAATAATAATGTGGATAAAACCAACAAAAAGTTAACTGCTAGGAAAATCTTGTTTAACAAATACTTGGATGCAGTGCTCATCTTCTTAGAACACAGATGATGTTGAGAATTTTTATTATTCATTATTAAGAATGATGAAAAGAAGAGACATTGCTCCCTTAATCCATCAAAGCCCAAAAGGAATCTATGTCGTACAGAGAGAGAATAAAAAAACATAAGTTATATTCCCTAGAATGAGGTCAATGTTCATTCTTGGATATCCAGAAAATGCACTTTGAAGCACATAATTACATGTGGGAAATGATCTATAAAATTACAGAAGCAGAAAAAACTCTCACGGAAGACAGAACATGTGCCAAGGTCTCAGCAGGACTTTGGGTGTCTGTAGGGTTGTACACAGGGCTCAGCATTTTCAAAGACAAGAAATATAAACACTCTTCCTGCCTCTACAGAAACTCACATCTGAATTTGTAATTGGGGCAATTACCAACTAAATTACCTGCCTGCATATGTAATTAGATAATCTTCATACTTGAACTTGCAATTTTGTGGTACCCCGGCCTTCCTGATGGCGTTGTGTACTTTCACTGCAATCCACTCATTAAATCAAAGGACAGAGGGCCCAGAGGTTTCTGGATCCTTGTGTAGCTGAGTCACCTGTTGATTCTGTTGTGTCACAGCACAGCAGTTAAATGGAATTAGTCATTCTCACTTGGGAACTAGTCATCTGCAGAAACAGATATTGCCGTGTTTACAGGTACCAGCAGGGATGAAATTCTGAAGATTTCTACTGTAGGACAAAACTTAGCAGTGACTCCGAATCTGCACCTGGCTCTATTAAACTCTAGATCATCTGCTTATATCTGCAAAATACCTCTTTTTAATCCAAAGAGAAACAGATCAATTGTTTAGTTTCACAGCAGTAAAAATCTCAGTCTTTATTTCCAACAGTTCTTTCTCACAGGAGCAAGTTACTAGAAAAGAGTGGAAGAATCACCAAGCCCATGCAATAGATGCTCCTCCAGAAGGGACCACAAAATTGCTGCTCTCTACATTTCACTGACACTTCCCACCAGCACATAAAGAAGGTTAGGCCTGAAGGAAAAGCCTGAGGGACACAATAATTACTATTAGAAAGGGGATGGAAAAGGTGAAGTATATTACCAGTGATTTGTGCTTCTGCTAAGCACAAATGTGTTTGTTAGATGACTCCAGCAAGTGTGTGTTGAACATACAGGAGGGAAAAAGTAATCAAAAAACCCCACTGATATATAAAAAACCCAGAGAGAAAATTCCTTCTTTACAGACCACCAAATCAGGCAATCAGCCTAACTCTGGGTGTGGAAGCAAGACTCATCAGCCAGGCATGTGTAAGAGTTTAATACCACTTGCCAAATCCACCCTCAAGCTGTGGCCAACATCCAGTGCTTCAGAAAAAAAGATAGGAAAGAGGGTTTAGAAAGATGCAAAGAGAAATTTTAGGTTTTCCATAGGGCTTAGTTGTGATGAAAGAGAGAAAAGAAAAAAGTAAAAAACAGAGTTCACATTGGACATCCCCAGGATTACAATATTTGCACTCCATCCTGTTCAGAGGAAAAAAAGAAAGGACTGGAGCTTTTAGGCAAACTGCAGAGAAATGTGATGAGATTTTAGTTTGGAGAGGAGGAGAATTTATTTTGTAAGAGCTAAAAAACCCACCCAAATCAGCAAAACAAAACAAAAGAAATAATACTCGTGGGTTTAAAATAGTCACTACAGCCCAAATTTAAAAGTAGTAATAACCAAATAATGTGTTTTGCAGTGAGTTTTGATTACCCCTGAGGAAAATAAAAAAAAAAAAACCAAATTGCACATCAAAATGGAAAGCATCCTTTTGTCTCGTGCAGTTACTTCGTGAGAATCCATACACCATGGTGTTTGTAAAAAACAAACATGAAACAGAGCAGAGTTCAAGCAGCTTTTCAAACCCATTGGGGGTAGCTGTAAATCAAACACTCATGACTTGAAACACCAGGTGAAATACCTACCTCGAGATTCCCTCCTAAGCTATGATCTCTGCTATTCACTCCCTGAGCTTGTTTCATTTTACCTCTTCTTCAGCTTCAGAGCTTCACCATTGAAAACACTTCCTGCCTGTAACGACATCTCCCTAGGTAAAGCAGTTAAGAGAAAAGGCACACACATAGTTTATGAGAATGCTTTCCAGGGCCACTCTCAGCAACCAGAGGGCATCATGTGCCTTGCTGAAGCTGATGGGATTACTTCCCAGTGATACTGCTATCAGAAAGAAGGGAATCTGTCCTGTCAGCTTGAAAACGCATGAATATTCTGTATGGCCCGTTACTGAGTAAAAAGCTTTGCCAAGAGCTGAGCAGCCCTGATTCACTCAAGCTGATGCATATCATCTCAAAAAGTGGGTATTCCAAGTACAAATCTTCCCTGATTTCTGATCAATTATATGGCCCACCTCAAAGTGAAATTGCTCTCTTAAAGCCTGTGGCTCACCAGAGGACCCTTTGGCAGCCGAGTTCCTTGAAATCCAGCCTTGTGTCTTCTGTGGCACTCTTGGGGTTTTAACCTGTTCATCTGTTAGCAAGGCACAATGCACTGGGAAAAGGCAGATGAATGGAGTGCTACTGAGCAAAGTCTGATTCCACAGGAATCAATTTCAATGGCTTCAAGTCATGTATTATATCACAAACCAGTCACATCCATCCTGTCCTCTGTAACAAGATCAGCATGAACATCAACTCAGCACAGGGGACAGAACAGCTGGACTAACATTTCCTCACTAAAAACATGCCCATCTCTTTTGGGTGTGCTCATCTTCCGTGATGTACATGTAGCCTGCCTTTTATCCTACCTGCACATGGTCAGTTGTTGATAGATCAGAATACTGATTATAGCTGATGCTGATTTAATTCTTGTTTGGTAACCTCATGAATTCAGTCATGATGTATCCAGGAGGGCAATGATTAACAGACCAGTCATTATTCCAGAGGAAAGGCAGCACAAAGTGGGAGGCTGTTTCAGCCAGCATGGAAAGATAGCACAGAAGTCATGAGTGGGTGAAGGAAACCAAAGCTTGGGTGGAGCAAAAAGAAAGGGGTAGGGTGTGAACTGAGATGATGGTGAAGCTGCAGGCAAGGGTGACACATTCTGCACAGTTATTACAATGGTTTTAATTATCCCTCATGCCTAACATTCCTTTAGCACCATGCTGCCATGGGTGGAGGCTGATGGGTGGAAAGGGGCACCGTTCCCCTCCTACCCTTATGCAATTCAAACCACAGTAATAACTGGTAAATCCCTTGCGATAAGGCCCTTTTACTTATTAATTCCTCCTAAATATGAGTTGAGCTTTCTCTAGGTGTTCTACACTTCCTGTGTCCACGAATGTTACTCACCTGCCAGAGCCAAAGTGTGACAGACATACTGGTTTTTGCCAGTCTTTCTTGTCCATACTATGCTCACCAAGGGTGTGTGGCCTAATTAATAGGTGGAGCAGTTTAAAGGAAAAATAGAAACATGGGCCGTTTTTTCCTTTTTCTCACTGACAGAATTCCTAACTGACAGGAAAAGAGGCTTTTCCAGTAATTGCATCAGCCCTTGTTTCTTGTTGGCACAGCCACTCCCAAAGCATAGTGACCAATCACAGGCTGTGCCAGGATCATGAACAAAAAGAACTTAGTTTTTAAAAAAACCCTCAAATAACCCACAGAATTTTTACAGGCTGAGGTACAATATTTACTCCATGAAGTGCTAAACTGGGAATGTATATTGCAATCATATTGCCACAGACAGAACTGTCATCTTTAGTGCCCGATATGAAGTTTTGATTGCTCACAAATTTCATCATAGACACAATTTTATGAAGGATTATAAAATAAGAAAATAAAATTTTAGTCACCCAATAACATTGTATTTCATAAAACATGAGAATTCAGTAAGTCACCAGCCATTCACATATCTTCAGCATCCCAATCTCTTCCAAGCTTCTACCCTCCAGCCTCCCCTTCAAAAGCCATATCCCTCCTCTTGCTCTGCCTTAGTTTTACTCCTACATTTTAGACTGGTAATTCAAGGTTTTGCTCTCACCAAATAATTAAGATGAAAGCGCCAGCACAGAGGCAAGACATTAGTCTTGCCCTCATACAAAAAAAGCTGGTTCTTCATTGCCCCCAGGAATCCAGGAGGATTTGGGAGCCCAGCCAAGATATCAGCTCAGCCCACAAGACACAACAAGTCTCACAGCTTCATGAATCTTTTGGAACTGGGGGCACAGTGGCCAGATACCATCACTGAGCTCCAGGTTGTTCCTGAAAGCCAGTGACACTGCTCCTGCTGTGCTCCCAAAGCACCTGTGGGAACCACTGCTCCATGCAGATGTGAGGCATTGTTGATGCTGGATCTAAAAACTGTGGCTTCCAGCCCAGCTGACTGAGGGGGATTCACCCCTCTGTCCCTGGGTGAGTCAGCAGTGCCTGCAGCGGTTCAGCTGGGCCTCCTCCAACATGTTCTTGCCTCACTAGCTGGGAAGGTTCCTCTGCACTCTGGTGCATTTCAGTTCACTGTCTGCACTGGGATGATACAGCTTTGGTGCCAATATTTAGGTTAACAAATGGTATAGTTGGAGTTGATCAGATATTACACTAACTGAAGCCATATAAAGATCTAAGGTAGCTGACTCAAGTCCATGAAACTCTGAGCATTTATTTTAGTTACTGCTTTCTGGTTCTGGGTACTACTCAAGTGCCCAGCTTGTAATGTTCTGCACTACAGAGTGTCACAATATATTTCCTATGTCACTTTTACTGTACTGGATTTATTTTTCATTTGAGATGTGAGATATACCAGTAACACATTAGTCATGTGTCACTCATCCCATGGGAACACAGAAAACAAATAGAAATCAGCCATTCCTTCCCTAACACGAGCAGCTCCACTAACACAGGAATTTGTTTTGCTGGTTGTTTTGGGGTTTTTTTCAGAAATTACTTCTGCAAATAATCTGAATGGAAAGAAGATAATTCAAAGATACCTTCTTTGGGAAAAAAAAGAAAAAAAGGGAAAAAAAGCCTCACTACATAGTGAGCTTGTAGATTTGAAGTACAAATCTAAAAGATTAAATCTGCCTTGAAATACGATTTACTGGCTTGAAATATCAACGTGCTCAGTTTTTGCATGGTGCGAGTTCTATGTACTGCCACATTGTGATGACAGAAAAGGATATTCTGTCATTTACATTTACTAAACTACACACAGACTGTAACTACTGGAGCAGTGTATGGTTTTGAACTGATAAAATGAAAAAACAAGCCATGAATCACTCATTGCAGTGACCCAGGGTTATTACTGAAACTGTATTGTGAATTGTACACTTCTACATCAGTCACAAGCAGACTCTATACTTGTTAGAATCAGTTGCAAAGCTGGCACTAGTGCTTCAAAAGGACTACTTTAGGAACAACAGATAACAGGAGAGCCCCTGCAGTCTCAGCTGTGGTTTGGCTTGGTGTTTTAAATGCCCTCGAATGTGGAAGGAACAGATCTCATTTACTGAAATTTTGCCTTTTGGTGTGTGTAGGAACCAAGAGGTTGAGCTCCAGACCAGGCCGATCCCGCTCCCATCAGTGACAGAAACAATCCTACATTTCAAAGGAACCTCCCTGCAAGACCAAGGAACTTTTTGTTATGTAAATGAAACTCACTTGTTTGTTTTTGTTGATGTTTTAAAATGCCAGGTTGTAGATATGTCTGTTGTGTTAAACACATCAAACAAGGAACCAGAACATCAGTCTCCTGCATCCTGAGTTTTGCTGTAGACACGGATAGTTTGCTTAAGCTTGCATTTCAAACAGCAGCTCTTTGATGCTTTAAATAGCCGGCTGCACAGTCACCATTAACACAAGAAGGTGGGAACATGCAGTCAAATGGAGATTACTTGCAGGAGAGGGGCATTAACAAGGGTTGCCAAACTGAAATAGCTCCTAACTCAAAATTACCTCTAACTAGTGCAAAAACTTAGACAAAGCCAAAAACTGTCACTGCCAGTGTTGATATTTTAAACCTCCTCTATTATATTGAGTGATGAACGGGGAAAATACAGTTCTGGTGCTCTACAATCTGGGAAAGGAATTCTTCCAGGGCCATGGACCGTGGCTTCACCGGGAATGGGGAATCACAGGGTGGGAGAGCTGTGCTCCTGCCTGGTGTGACACAGAGCCTGGCCATGTCCCCACTGTCCCACGGAGAGCTCCGACCTGCTCAGCCACAGCGCACAGATGGAAGTGCAAACCCACAGCACAGCATTGCAGCAAGTTTCACTGAAGGGTCACTCCGACCTTTTCAGCCCTTTGGAGCCCTATGATTCCCAAGCTGAAAAGAAAATAATTAGTTTGCTTCCTGAGCTCCAGCGACACGTGGAATTTTCAGCAGGTGGAAACCTGAGTGCAGAATTTGTAAAACAGAAACAGCAACTTGAGTTCTCAAAATAAATTCTGAATTATTACTTTCAGGATGTTGGGGTTTTTTTCTTGGAAACACATAATATTTATAGATAAATTTAATCTCTTTTTTTATCAGGGGGTACATGATCACTCACTCTGGCTATGAGACTGTTTCGGTATTGTGTGTCATGCCTGAAACCCTGGGAATTACAGCAGCTTGAGGAGGGGAAAACAACCTCACCATTGTTCCATTTCATCATATTTCCAATATGTGCCTACACAGGAGCGGGCGGCTTCTGGTTATCAAGGGCTGAAATAAACAAACACTTGGACCCAGCCCAGTCCTGGGCTGTTCTCCACTTTATTCTTCAAATCCACCCAACTCACTGGTGTTTCCTGTAGTACTTAATAAAAGCAGAATCTGGTTCATTAAGTACCTTGTTCAGAGGTCAGTAACCATCAGCAGTCTGTATGAAGCCAAATTTGGATGTTAAAAAAGGAGTAAAGGACAAGCCATGTTCTGCCTTAAATTTGGCTTTATCATATCCTGCAAATGAAGGGCCTTGAGTAATTTTCAAAACTGATCAAAGAGCTGTGTAATACATCCCTTCACAGTCCAAACTATGTGGGCTCTAAGGGTGGAACTTTCAAATAAACATGCAGAAGAACCTGTTGTCCCAGATAAGTTAATTAACAAAATCAGCAAAGGCTTGAGTTCTGAATTGGATTATTCTTCTAACCTTCTCTTGCCACTGTGTTATAATTTGTTGTAAAAACCATACATTGGCAACTTCACTTTATCAAAAGATGTAACACTATAATACTCTTCTAATTGTCTAAGATATTGCGCATAAATTAGATAATCAGATTCCACTGTAAGTATTGACAGGCACAATAACCACATAGTGGGTCAGAACAGTGCAATGGAAACCAAAGCTCCTGGGAACCAGGTTACTTTAATGTGCAAAAAATAAGGAGTTGAGTTTGTGCATCTCTAGCTTTAGGACTTACACTATGACAAGTCCCTGGAGGCAGTGTTTCCTTTCCTCCCCTCCTATGGTTCTGTTCCCACTATCTTTAGCCTACTTAACTACCTGTGCTCAATTTTCTTTCTCCTGTCTCACAATTTGCAAAGTTTCAACTCACTCCGTATAGACACACTCAGTATTTACTTTCCTGTGAAATTTGCTATCAAAGACAACCCTACAGCACTCAAGACTCAGAAGCCTCCTTCACACAGTTCTCCTTGTTAGATATGCAAAGGAGGTCCTTGAAGAGCTATTACGGAGTGTGAAAAGAAACATAAAATTTGGCCCAACCTTTACGTTTCTATCTCAGCACCAAGACTGAAACAAAGCTAAAAAACACTACCCTAAAATATTACAGCTGCCTCTTTGTAATCCAGTTTCCAAATGCTGTAGCTGTAGAGCTGCCACTGTCTGTGGATGGTGTTCTAAGTACCAGTCAGAACACCTCAAAAGGTTGGGTATGTGTGTCAGTGAAGATTTCAAGCACTTCAAATACTTCTCCAGACTAGCTAAGGTGAGAGTCAGCTGAAACAGGCTCACCCTTCCTTAATAAATTTTATGGATGATTCTTTGTTTATGGCAAGCCTAGAATTAACAAAATACATCTAATGGCCTGTTCCATGCCAGCTGGAATGCAGAGCTCAGCTCTGAGTATCATCATACAAAGATATGAGAGAGGACAGGGGAAAGAACAAGCTAAGTTTTAGATAAACCCCTGGAGTTGAGTTGTAGGAAAAGGTTTTTGTCTGTCCCTTCTTCACCATGACAGTGTTTGTAACGGCCACTCTTGTGTAAAGTAACTTGACCACTACCATAAAGAAGACATAAAGCTGAGAGAATCCGGGAGCTTAAAAAAGAAAAAAAGATGATCTAAAAATGCCTCAACACCTACAGTAATTGAAAGTATAAAACCTCAATAGTATTTTGGGCTCTAAAAATCCATTTACAGAACGAAATGCCGACAATATAAAATAAAAGTATTTTCACCAGGTTCACTAAAATATTAAAAAGAAGAAAAATGGTATAACTGAAAGAATATCATAGGTGCAGATTTCAATACTATGGTTCCAATGTTACATGAAATTATTGTAATGCTCATAGTCCAGTTTTAAAATTTGTTGCTAGAACCACAAAGGTCAAAATGAGTCTCATCATTGCTATTTGTAATGTAGTTGCCAGCGTGGCATTGCTATAGCTGGGAGCAGCTCAGGGTATGAGAAAGACAGGCTGAAGGCAGGTGGAATGTTTCTATTAGACCAGCTGGGTATAACTGGGAAAAACTTGCAAGCTTTGAGGCATACAAACCTCTCCTCAGGCTAAAAGCTTTTGAGTGAAAGGTGGTTTTCTTTTTCCTCCTGTTTTATCAATTGATCAAATGTTCTTTCTCCCTTTCCTGTTTATTATTTCACACAGATAGACATTAGTCTCAGATAAAAGAAATATAAAATAACAAATATATAAGACAGAACCAAACAATGCTTGTCTTCATCAAAAGAGTATTTTTAAGTTGAAGGCACCTGCTCAGAACTGGCAGTCTCTTCTTGACAGTCTCCTGTGTTCATCAGCACCTTTGGTAGCTCAGAACTTTGAACCTCTGTTTCTTACCAGAGTCTTTATCCAAAAAGAAAGATAAAACACAAGTTTTGAAATATCTTTTCGTTTATGTGGAACAAAAAAAGCTCAAAGCAGTCATAGGTACTGGCCAGTACCACAGAAAGCTGTGTGTGGGCAGATTAGAGACTGAAAGGATGGGATCACTTGAGAGGAGGGTAAGAGAAGCCAGTCACATGCAGATGATGAAAGACTGATCAGCAGTGGAAGAGAGGGGAAGGGGAACAGAGGTGCTGATCAGTGAAGAAAGGAGGAAACAAGGTGCATTGTGGGCTCCACTCAAAATGTTGCTGCTCATCGTTAACTCCCACGGATGCTGTAGGTCTGAGTCCCTCGGAAAAGGCAGAAATGTAAACTGAATGAAGATTTTTTTAGGTTTTTTTTTTTTTTTTTTTAATGAGCTGTCTTGCCAGCAGGAAATGCAGATTTATTACTATTGAGCATTTTGCAATAAATATGTGTAGTTCTTGAAAAGCATAAATACACTAAAAAAAAAAAAACCCTGGCAAAAATAAATCTCCATTCTAACACTATCAACATCCAGTATTTTTTAATCTAATTTTGAAATGGTACTTTGTTTTGCAACATACTGTGCTTTGTTCATTTTAACATAGCAGCACTTTTTGAAAATAAAATTGAAGTAATTTCATTCACTGATATTTTTTTCCTTATCCTGAACTTATGTCACATCAGGACTTTCAAAAAATGCTCTGATGTGGGAAGAAAAAGTCAAAATAACGACTTTTCCTGTAGCACATGCTTTCCCTGAGATAGGAAGTTTGATTGAAAGCATACCCTGAAATTAGCTGGACACCCATTGACTTCAGTGGAGCAGATCTATGAGGAGATCTTGAAGAATAGAAGGAAGAAACTAGTGACAACAAATTGAAGGAATTCCTTTTAAAACAATGCCTTACAAATATACACAATGATCCCTCAGTCCTGCCTTTGATGTACAACTCCCCAAAGCTTTAACTTTGCTACTACAGGAAAAGCAGAATTGGGCTCCCAAACCAGCCAGGCACGAACCACATCTGTTCTCAGACACACTGGAATTAACTAATGAGATACTGATGGCTGCACCGTGTATTTGCATCTGGATTGGCAAGTCTGTACCAAAGTCCTGCATTTACAACATGAAATAATTAGGAGGACTCATTTCTGTGACTTGGTGAAGTCAAAGCCTTGTTTGTGCAATTTCCGAGAAATATCCATTGCATTTCACAAGCAAGACCTAAAGCTTTTTGGAACAGTATTTATTGAGTTAAAATCAGATCTACCAAACCAGGACCTGTTTGTTTCACAAACCTGATCACATGTCTCTTCTGGATAAACATGTAAAGGTACAGAAAGCTCAAGCTGAACAGACTCATGGGCAATACATGCCATTGTCTGGGCCAAAAAAAAATTGAAATCAGGTTAATATTAGCACCCAAGCTGATTTTAACTTGTGGCTCACTGAAAATAAAGCTTTTGTAATGGGGATGTTGATATAACCCTAACTGTAGCAGCACAAACACTGCTACTGAAATCCAGTTTTGAGTAAGCTCCATCAAGGAGTGTTTTGTAAATGAATAATGACTTTGCTTAAAGCTAATCAACATCAAGTGTGTTAAAAAAGATGAAATAGTGCTGGAAGGCAGTGGGAGGTAGAGGAGCCTCAAAGTGCAAACAGGTGCTGATCTCCCTTCAGGGGGGATTGAGTGGCACAGACCTTACAGGCCTGTCACTTCTGATCAAAGCAAGCCCCAAGACCACATAATCACCATCACCCACCTTTTAAAGGATGCCCTGATTTATCATCTGTCAGTGTTAATAACTTGGCTACTCTGTCTAAAATACTTAAGAACATTACACAAGGATAACATTTCAAAAATTTTTTTTAAAGAAATGTGTAAATGTTTTAAACTAAAATGCACTGAAGTTCCTCCTTTGAGGCCATCTGTTGTTGGAGACCACCTGTCATCAAACGACCACCTGAGCACATAATACCCCATCATTACAGAACTATCCCCTTGAAGCCATGGATTTTAAGTGTTAGAATAAGAAGGGTGTATGTTACAGACACTGTTGTTACTGGGCTGTTCATATAGTTTGAAGCCACAGGATGACAGCCATATGTGAATAATGGCTGTATAATAACATACATATGAAATGTTACTTTGGGAAAAATCTGATAAGAGATCTGAACATTCCTTGACTGAGCTCACATCCTTTCAACCATGGTGCTTGCACTGTGCTGTTCAAAGTGTCCTAACATGTCACATCTCAAACAAAATCCTGAAACTACTGAGCTTAATTATATTTCTAAGAACCATCAGCATTTCACTGAGGAACAGAACTTTTGCTATTGTAATTAGAATTTTGTGGGGGTTTTCCCCAAATCCCATTTTCGCCCTCAGATCTCACACTCCTACCTCATTAATCTCTCTTCAGTAAACAAAAGTATTCTACCAAGCTACCCTGGCCAGGAAAAGGAACTTTCTGCCTTTCTTCTACCTGACCCTAACATACAAATCTCTGCCTGAATGCTGAGACACAACAACACAGTCTGGGACAATTTCTACCCTTGTATTTCTCTCCTTGTTCAAACAGGAGAGAACAGGGCACCTGTACAGAGGCCTGGGGCAAACATCTGATTCCTGATTTCCAGTGTGTGTAAACACTAACAGAATGAATTTCTTTTAGGATTTTTATCTGATAAATGCCACTGGACGTGCCTTCCTTAACAAGTTTCCTATGGAGTGACTGGATTGTTAATGTAACCACATACAGGCACTTTTCCTGAAAATCTGATGATAAGCAAATACCTAATAGACCTTGACAGTACTTAGAGAAAAATCCTGTAAAATTCAACAAATAAAAATACAAACATAACTTCACTAAAATTTAGAATTACTGTGAAAACTAAAGAAGTTTAATAGTCTTGGTATAAAGAAATTAGCATTATTATATACTGAAGAATCATTTGCTCACCAGCAAATTTCTCCCCAAACAATAATTCCTGAATAGCTGCCAACATGAAATAAAATCTGAATACTTAGTTTATAGTTTAGCAAGAATCTATTTGCAACACGATGCATTTAGCCAAGCTTTCATATTTGGCATTTTCATAGAACTTGCAATTCTGCTCTGGTGACAATGAAGGGTCTCAGCTGACAACTGATTAAACTCAGAATGGCAGCAGGAATTCAGCCACTGCTGAACATCTCTCTTCATTTTTTCCTCTTCCAGGATCCTTGTAGCAGGCTGTAAGAATTCATCCCCAACAAAGAAAGCAAATGATTTTCTATAGCCTACAAAAATAGTGAGATGTTTATTTCAGTGAGTGATGTATTTCAGAGGGAAGCCTGAAACCATTCTCTAAACAAACCTGTCACTAGTAAAACCAGCACTAACCTTTACATCAGAGATTAAATTTGTGTGAGGCAGATACGTTCCTGGCAAGGTGACACACACAATAACAGAACACACAGTTGAAGGGCTCTTGTAGCAATTTGCAATACATGGGTTATTTTAAAACTTTGTATTTCTTGGGATCTAATGCAACTGATCTTCATCAGAACACACACAGATGCACAGACATTGATTCAGTAGTTTCAGAAGTGGATTTGTTTAGTGCAATGTCCTACTTTGGCTCCAGCAGGGTGTCCTCTGACAGGATTAACTTGCAGGGCATCTAAAAGCTGTGTATCAAACTGTGGCACACAGGCACAAAGGAGGAAAAATAGATTTTCTCTTCCCCCCAAAGATAAATTTTATATTGAAATCTGCTTTGCATATGTGCATTTTAAGTAAAGATTATTAATAATACCTCCAATATAGTCTTCGTCATTTAAATTCCTCGTCATTGCTGGAAATCTTTAAAAAGAGTGCAAGAAGGCAAAAATTTATCTGTCACACTGCACGGGTAAGTGGAAAAAAGAGAACCTTTTGTTGTAAAGCTCCCAGCCACAAGATGACCGTCACAGGGATCCTCACTCTGCCCAAGTCCATTAAGACCTCTCTTCCTCCTGTGATGAGATACCTGACAAAGGGTTTTCTAAAACAGCCGGTGTGAGAAAGTGAGGTTCTGTTCCTGTCTCACCAGGTGATCACACAGCCTGTTAGTCAACTGCTTGGAAAACTTCAGGGTCATACAAAATCAAGCTCCACTAAAAACTCCTTGACAACTTATTGACAATTTTAACTTTATCGGGTAACTTTCCTAAAGTAGTATTCAAACTCCGCATTTGTATTTCCCGGTCTTCCCTAAGTCTTTTCACAAATAATAGTGATACTTTCAGTAGTGTCAGAAGGGGGGGAGGAAATTCCCCGAAGGGTAGAGACTGAATTGTATTCAAGCTGTGTGAAGTGAGCCAGCTATCTTTAACATGCTGAACATACCCTATGCAAATTTTAAAGGGGTGTTAACCAAGGATCATTGTTGTAATCTCAGTGCTTTGTAAACACGGTACTACTCTACATCACTGCCGCTTTTTACATCCCTAAAGCTTCTTCCCATTCTGTTTTCTCGGTTGTAGAGGCTCACAGAAAGATGCAACTTCAAAATCCATTTATTTAATTCCAACTTGCAATTTCGAGTAAATTACTCTTCTCTCTGCTTATACTTGCAGGCAAGTATAAAAACAACTATTATATTCAAAATGTGCTTTTATCAAATAATCGAGAAAACAAGTTTATTAACTGCAAAGCACATCAAAGAAAGTTTAGAACACACAAAATTATCAAACTAAAGAACATATTTTATTTTTAATAAAATAGTGGAGCATGAAAAATAATTGTATATTACAAATATATACAGCACAAAACTGTGCACCCCCAGCACAGTAAAGAGCATCACTCTATACAAAGCTTCCCTTTGCAGAATCTAGTGCTTCTTGATCTATTCATAGTGAGAATTTGTTTAACAATAGAAAGAGTCAATAAGCCCTTTGGGTCTCTTTGAATTGATCCCCCCCTTTTTTTTTGCACAAATCAGTCCAAACGTGTATAACATTGGCTTGATTTCCATTAAAAAGCCACAAAATGTAACACTAAAGGGTTTCTGAGGACTAGACCTCTTAGTTCTTTTGTTAAGAGATTTCTTTTGTTGTCTTTATATACAGCAAAATACTTGTTTCTCTTTTCATGTCATGGTAAGAAAAAAAATGTATTGCACATTATTCTTATTCACAAAGTTTGTGTCTGGTGCAGGAAGTTTCTCTTTTGGTGAAAGAATATTGGTGAGCATTATAGATTGAACCTATTTTTAGGCACTCCAAACCCACTAGGCTGAGCTGGGTTGTAAAGGATTTTAAAGTTAGCACGGAAGTTGCTTTCCCGGATAGCATCCTTACTGAGGATAGGTCTCCTTGGGACCTGAGTGCCCCCGAAGAGACAATGCTCTCTTGGGCACTTCTAAAACCAAATCATTGCTCCATAAAACTTGACTATACCTTGTTACTCAGAAACCTGTAGGAAATCCAGCTCAGTTACATGAAAAAGTTAAATAAGTGTTTGTTGTTGTGCTTGGTTTTGTTTTTATGACTGGTTTTTTGTAGTGTTTTTGGTTTTGTTTTTCAATCTGAGGGCTGGATGTAATACTTAACTACAAATTAGTAACAGAACAGACTGTTTTAATTCACAATATTACTTTCACTGAAAACCTTTCCATAAGTACATTTACCTTCAGTGTTTCACCAGGTCCTGAATTCAGCATGATACATTTTTGTGCCTTGAGATATTAAACTGTTCTGACAAAAAAAAAAAAAAAAGCACCATTCATTTTTTAATTTCTGACTCTACTGTGGACCTTTGTAAGTCTGTAAGATGAGATACAGTCTTTTCTGAAACCTGGTCACACACAAGTGGGTGGTTGTAATGTCGATTCATATTTTGCAAGATGAGTTTTCTGTGGATGTTGAGGTTTTTTGTAGATTCCACTACTCGTAATAACACTTGCAGGTTTTCTCCTACTTCTCTTCTTTAGTCTCCGACTACAAACATTTTGCCAGGATTGAAGAGTCTTGGAAGTCCAGATCCACATGCCACTAGTAATGCCCACAACTAATAACATAAAAATTTTGACCATAAAGATTTCTACTGCTGGAATAGAGTTATTCATCATGCAGTCTAAATTTTTAGTCTGATTGTTCATCTTGCATTTCTGTTGAGTTGCCACGATTTTCCAATAATCCATATTCAGTCTTTCATAAAAATAGCAAGCTATCACACAAGTTGCAGGCACTGTATACAAGACTGAGAAGACACCAATCCTGACCATAAGTTTCTCCAGCTTGTCTGTGTTTTCTCCACCTGTTTTCATCACTCTCCTGATATGAAAAAGGGCCACAAACCCAGAAAGAATAAAAGAAGTGCCAATGATTAGATAACAAGCCAAAGGAATGAGTACAAACCCTGTCAAGGCATTCACATCCATGCTGCCAACATAGCACAACCCTGTCAGCTCGTCTCCAGCCACCCTTCTCATAACTAGGATCATTATGGTCTTCACAGCTGGAATGGCCCATGCTGCCAAATGAAAGTAGCTACTGTTTGCTTCGATTGCTTCATGCCCCCACTTTTTCCCAGCTGCTAGAAACCAAGTTAAAGTCAGGATAACCCACCACAAGGAACTTGCCATACCAAAGTAATACAGAACCAGGAACACAATGGTGCAGCCAGTGCTCTCCAGTCCTTCCTGGATGACATAGAGCTGGCCGCTGTCCCTATCACAGGCAATACTTTCAGCACCTGAAAAGAGGCGAATGATGTACCCCACTGAGTAGACACAGTAGCACATTGAGAGGAAGATAATGGGCCTCTCGGGGTACTTGAAACGCTGAGGATCTATCAGAAAAGTGAGTACAGTGAAAGCACTGGAGAAGAAGCACAGAATGGACCAGATGGCAATCCAAATGACAGCAAACTGTTTGTCATCCCTGCTCCAGTAAACATCAACCCCTGGAATGCAGAGCGGCGCGCAGGAAGCGCTCTTTTCCACATGGTGGAACTTGCCAGGATTTTCACAGGAGGTTCTGCTGAGGCTGTCCTTATGCTGCTGCAGATCGTGGCCACTGCTGGGCCGCTGTGGACGAAACATGGGTGGCAGCATGCTGGATCCTCTGGGTGGCTCATCGGACCCGTTGTTGGGGGCTTCCATGCACAGGTAATTGGGGTCGTTCTTGTTGGGCAGTTTGCTGCAGTCCAACGAGTCTGGCCATTTAAAATTGAACTGCTCCATAATCGGGGAGCACTTCAGCCTCGCCTGCTCGCACATCACCCTGCAGGCTGGGATTGGGGTAGAAACCTGCTCAGTGCACATCGGGGCATAGAGGGAGCAGAGGAAAAATTTCAGATGGCTGTGGCAGCCGTACTCCACCAAGGGGGCAAACTCGTGCAGCTGGATGGCAGCTTCCCTCTGGTTTTCGTGCCCCATCAGGTTCGGCATCCTCGTCATGTTGTAGCCAATATCCTTGCACATGGGGATCTCTATAGGCTGGCCCCTCCCGTCGCCGGGGCGGTCGATGTCCATGGAGCTGATGCCGGCGCAGAAGCCGCTCAGCCAGCAGAGCACCAGGACGGTCCTGCCGGCGTTCCTCGCCGCCGGCCCCAT
>VXBX01007770.1:554913-640250 GCA_013400415.1 Scytalopus superciliaris | reverse complement strand
AAAAAAAAAAAAAAGACCTGTGCAGGATCCGCCTCGCATACGACATCCACTTTGCATGAGAAAGGTGAAGCTGACACGGTGATTACTTTCCAATCACTCGGAACGCCTTGAAACCTCCTTAAGGACCCCTACAGGTTCTCCTTGATCGGCACAGATTAGAAAAAGCCCCATTTGTTTCTCTCTCCTTCTGTCTTTCCTTCCTTTCTCCTTTCCCTCCGGTTGCCCTCCCTTGAAAGTTTAACAAGATCTTTTCTGTAGAAGGCGTCAGCCTGCCCTCCCTCGCTCAGGTAGGANCTTGGGGAAGTTACTTCATCCACTACAGAAGAGATACTTACAGATTTTGGAGACGGGAATAATTCTAAAGCGAGTTGTGTTTACTTTTAAAGTTAAGCTTTGAGATTTATTTTGCTTATTGGTCTGTCAGAGCTAGAAGGAGGAAGTTCAATCCCAAGCCAAGCTGTAATTCGCAGTTTTACAGACGGAAAAGGAGCACTGTGATCAGAAATCAAAGATTATCTCTACTGACCCCCCACCCCTTACCCCTCCTTTGAGCTTAGTTTTAGCGAACATATTAATGAAGAAGGAAAAATCTCTCTTTCTCTTCATTCATGTTCACCCACACAAACCGGGCTCCTCTCCATTAGTGCCTGTTCCTTATCGAAAAGAACACGGATTCTCCTGGAAACTACCAAATCCCGCAGGGTCAGAGTTAATACCCCACCAGGCTCTAGAAAGGAAACTGTTGGCTTCCTCAATTGTGATAAGGGTGAAATGGATCCAAGCAAGGACAACAAACCAGGGCTAATGTTTGTCTTTGAAACCCCTGAAGATGTGGCTAGTTTTTGCCTAGGAGTAAAAGCCATCATAAAAATGTTTTAAAACAGTAGTCCTTTTTGTGGTTTTTCAGTGGATCGAGGAGATTATATTTATAAAGTCCTGGTCTTTGGGACTGACCTTTCCTTGGGCACTTTTAGATTCCTTAGGGAATGTTACAAAAGCAGGCAGTGTTACGTGCAAAAAAAAAAAACCAACCAAAAAAACTTTATTTATTTTAGTGTGTCTGTGTGTATGTGTATGTGTGAGAGAGTGTGTGTTGGGGCATTTCCATTCTTCATTAATCTAAGCCTGTTTTCTTAGTATTTGTATTCATCCTGATTCCTCTTCTAGAGAGCTCAGCTGGGGGTAGTAGGGAAGTGTGGGGAAAGCTTTTACAATGGACAAGTAAATTCTACTTAAAAAAGTAGAATTTAAATAATAATAAAAAGTGGAGTTTAAATACTACACAGAATGAACATATTCAGTGTTTGTTTTGCTCTACTTGATTGTTTGGGAGCTTGTTTTTATGTTTTGGTTTTTTTTCAACAAGTATTTTTGTAAAGCACATTTTATCACCATTGATATTAAAGTAATCTAGAAAAAAATACATGAAATAAAGCATGGCCTTTTTCTTCTATAGCACTGATAACAACCTTTTTCTCCTAAGAGGCAAAAAGGAACATAAATGAAAGTGAGGAAAAAAAAAAGCAGGGGGAAACCNGGAGAGCGAAGGCTTCAGACTTCGTGTCTCCTAATAAGAAGGTTGAAGGTGGTGCCTCCTTGACTGCCTTTATTGGAGGGGGGGCAAAGCTTTAGCAGGGAGGATGTGGGGAGGAGGATGCATTTTATGACGAGTGCTATAAACTCTTCGCTGCCAGGGTCATAAAATATGGTTGCTTTCAGCCTGGAATCTCAGCTGTTTTCAAATGTCGTGCTTTGTCTCGAATTCCTAAATGAACAGGACAGGCAGGATTGCTGAAAAAGTACCTGATTATGGTTTTAATCACAGTATNTACCCCACCAGGCTCTAGAAAGGAAACTGTTGGCTTCCTCAATTGTGATAAGGGTGAAATGGATCCAAGCAAGGACAACAAACCAGGGCTAATGTTTGTCTTTGAAACCCCTGAAGATGTGGCTAGTTTTTGCCTAGGAGTAAAAGCCATCATAAAAATGTTTTAAAACAGTAGTCCTTTTTGTGGTTTTTCAGTGGATCGAGGAGATTATATTTATAAAGTCCTGGTCTTTGGGACTGACCTTTCCTTGGGCACTTTTAGATTCCTTAGGGAATGTTACAAAAGCAGGCAGTGTTACGTGCAAAAAAAAAAAACCAACCAAAAAAACTTTATTTATTTTAGTGTGTCTGTGTGTATGTGTATGTGTGAGAGAGTGTGTGTTGGGGCATTTCCATTCTTCATTAATCTAAGCCTGTTTTCTTAGTATTTGTATTCATCCTGATTCCTCTTCTAGAGAGCTCAGCTGGGGGTAGTAGGGAAGTGTGGGGAAAGCTTTTACAATGGACAAGTAAATTCTACTTAAAAAAGTAGAATTTAAATAATAATAAAAAGTGGAGTTTAAATACTACACAGAATGAACATATTCAGTGTTTGTTTTGCTCTACTTGATTGTTTGGGAGCTTGTTTTTATGTTTTGGTTTTTTTTCAACAAGTATTTTTGTAAAGCACATTTTATCACCATTGATATTAAAGTAATCTAGAAAAAAATACATGAAATAAAGCATGGCCTTTTTCTTCTATAGCACTGATAACAACCTTTTTCTCCTAAGAGGCAAAAAGGAACATAAATGAAAGTGAGGAAAAAAAAAAGCAGGGGGAAACCTCCAACCTTTGTAGTCGTGTCTCTCTTAATTGATCTTTCATGTGCCAATTTAAATCAGCCTTGTTTTTCCAGCCATTATTTTAGCCAGTGCATCCTGCTTTAGATCATTTATTTTACTTTCTATATTTTTAAAGAGCTATCTCGGAGTATCACCCATTCAACGAGCCTGAGCCAGTGAAAGTAACAAATAGAACATTATTATAGAAAAATGAGAGCGCTGAGAAATCAGCAACTGGAAGATACCTCTGTAACTAATAAATGAAAAGAGCCTTTTGATGGCTCCAGCTGAAAAGATATTTTATTTTATTTTTTTTTCTCCTGTGTGTGGGATTTGAGATGTGTGATTCTATGGAGCAGCCAGGCACCCCTGCTGCTAGGCCCTGGCTAGGAGTTGGCCCCCCTCTGGCAAATGTTATGGAGAATTGGGAGGAATTTTATGGCTGTCTTTTCCCTCAGCTCTTTTTTCTTTTGTCTTCTTTGAAGAATGACTTTAGACATTTTATTTACATATTTAACCATGGATGAAAGAGGAAAAAGAAAGCATTTGGGCCGTTGTGGGAATAGTGATATGTTTAAATTAATGGAAATCTTATTAGGCTTCTAAAATTTTAAGCAAAAGATTTTTAATGAAACTTTATAATTAAACATGATTTCAAATAATGTGCCAACTCACAGGAAGGATGCATTTCTCCCTCTAGCTATCCATTTCCCCACCTCCCAAAAATCTGCAGAGGAATAATCTGTATCTTAAAGTCCAGCTCTTCTTCTGTCCCGTAAGGAAAAGATTAAAAAACTTGAATATTTAATAAGGCCTGTGATAATTCAAACCATAACTAAATATTTTGTAGGTAAAGCAAATCATAAACAAGCCAAGAAAAAAGACACCACCAACCCTCATCCCAGCAATGGCAAAGTTTAATGCTGCATAATCTATTACAGTGACAGTGCAATAAAATACTTTGATATGGGCAATGGTGAAAATCAAAGTTGCATCTATTCTATCCATGTTAGAGTCAATGGAAATTACAGTGCCAGGCAAGGTTTTCTGAAATGGGATTAAAGAAGACCCAAATAATCCATTTGAGATAAAATGTTCTGACACTTCAGCAGTAAAGAGAAATGAAATGATCAGCTTGGGGAGTTGAAGAGTTAATTAGTACATTAAAGATTTTTAGTTAAATAGTCTAAATTACTTATGATTAACAATAGTGTGTTATGACAGAATGCGAACTGATATTGACAGTCCTATGTTTGAGAAGTCTGTAGCTATAACTACAGGTTTAATATTTCTAACCAGTTGTTTATTAAACAAAAAAGTAGAGATCAGTTTAATGTTATTCCAATTCAATAATCCTGTCCTCATCTATATTTGTATGCATTTAATAAGATACTTCTTAACTCCTTACATTTTCTCTGTTTCATTCCAGTAACAAATTCTAACATACATATTTTTTTTAAAAACATGTTAGCCATACAGAAGATAACAACTGTAAAAGAAAAAGACCACACACACAAAAACAAAGCTGATAACTATTTACACAATTTTATAAGCCTATATTGTTTACTGAATTTCCACTAGATATTAATAAAATTAAATGGCATGCAGATAAATGTTTCTTCTTTAAACCAAATGGGCTTATTTTTTCCTAGCCACAGAATCTTTGTAGCAGTTTTCCTCCAAAATTTAAGTAAACATGTCTGCCTAATAGGACAGGCATACTGAGAAATATTCCCATGCAAGTGTGAATATTCACAATGCATAAAAGTTTTAATTGCCTTAGAAAGCCACCACCACCAACAGTTAAAAGAATTAAAAACAAAAACAAATCATAAATGGATGAGTGGGTTGTATAGTATTGCTCTAATACAATTTAGCTGGCTATTTTAAGGGCACTTCCCTTGAAATGTGGTTTGAAATATTACCAAAGGTTCGACGGGGTGCATTAGTGTGAATTGCAAATCAGAACATTTCTTTAATCCCCTTTTCATGGCCTGGCTTCGGATCAGTGGCATCTAAGGGACTCCCCACTGATTCTGGCTCAGGAGGAACCATTCACTGGGGCAGCTTCCCTCCTCTATTCCCACAGTCCAGAAAACAACACCACAGACAGACACCCTCCAACTAAATTAGATTAAACTCCTTCTCTTCCACAGCACATTAGCCTTTTCACTGCCCAAGATTCATTATTCAGCTACTCCTAATTTAAAGATACAGTATTTTTCTCCTCTTAGGAACAAAAACAACAAACAAAACCAAAGGCAAAGCAGGGAAAAAATATTTCTGGTCAGAAAAAAACCCAAGAATTCTAAAATGACATAAAGGTAGGAGAATATCCTTTTCACTGGTAGTCTAATATTACAGGGATATTATACTTTTAAAGCACAGGTCACAGAAGAAAGTTCTATGTACACTAAAATCAAGAACAGGTCCAGTAAAAAAGAAAATGCACACATTTCTTTTCTTATATACACCATTCAATAAACTTTATTCATCAGTCTTTGTATGCACTGTTTCTGTATCTTGCAGCCAAATCCAGGCTTGTAAAGGCACAAACACAGTGAGAACTGCATATGATAGTGAGGAATAACTACTTGTCATTTCCTCCCTTATTTCCATCCATAACCTCTCCTCTCATACTTTTCAAGGTGAAACCAGACTTTTAAAATCCCTCTCATTCAGGTATAAGACTGTACCTCTTCACAAATACAAATGAAAGCAGGTAACAATGGAAAGGAGCAGGAAGACCCCAAGCAAAGTGTCTCTTGGCTCTCAGGGACCTGGGTGGCTATTGCTGCACTCACAGCATCAGGCATTGCAGGCACATGAACCACTGCCCAGGAACTCCCACTTCTGGGCACGGCTTTGTATAACCTATAGCATTTGTGTGCAAAAGGAGAAAAGTAATGATATCTGGCCTTTAATGTTCTGTGATTAAGAAGAAATGAACTCTGGTACAGGAGAATCTTGAGTCCTCATGTTGGTACTGTGGCTTGGATCTTCAATAGTGTGGCCAGTAGGACCAGGACAGTGACCATCCCCCTGTGCTGGGCAAGGTGAGGCCCCACCCCAAAATACAGGAGTCAGTTTTTTGGCCTGTCACTGCAAGAAAGATATTGAGAGGCTGAAGCTCATCCAGAGATAGGCAAAGGAGCTGGGGAAGGGTCTGGAGCACAAGTCTGATGAGAAGCAGCTGAAGGGAGCGGGGGGGGCTCAGCCTGGAGAAAAGGAGACTCAAGGGGGACCTTCTCACTCTTCACAACTCCCTGAGAAGGGGTTGTAGCCAAGTAGGGGTTAGGCTCTGCTCCCAGGGAACAAGCCATAGGACAAGAGGAAATGGCCTCAAATGGTACCAGTGGAGGATTAGATTAGATATTACGGAAAATTTCTTCCTGGAAAGGACTGTCAAGCACTGGAACAGGCTGCCCATGGCAGTGGTGGAGTCACCATCTCTGGAGGCATTTAAAAGATGTGTAGATGTGGTGCTTAGTGACATGGTTTGGTGGTGGACTTGGCAGTGCTGGGGGAATGAGTGAACTTGATCTTAAAGGTCTTTTCCAACCTAAATGATTCTATGATTCTATGCTGTTTTGTAAGGCAGCATAAAGTATCTTTCCAATAAAATTCTGATACAAATATTTGAAGCATCTAGCTTGCAGAGAAGTATAAAAATTGGGTTGGTTCTTCTGGAAGATCCTGAAAGGTACTCTCAGTGCATGCAGCTCCCAGTTGTAGAGCCTCAAAGATGCCACAAAGTGTTGTTCTGTGTCTACCACTCGTGTCCTTTTGAAGGCAATAAATAAGATTACATATTCTTTTGGTACTTCCATAACTGGCTTGATTCCAGAAATCACGAAGATGGTGCAGTTATCAAGAAACAAACAAAAGAATCTGTAAATCAGCACGTTTTCAGACTTCTACACTTCTCAGACTTGGTATAATAATTTAAAAAAAGAAGATTTGACCTACAAAACTTGAAAAATCTCCCTCTCTGAAAATCAGTGACAGCTGCAGACTTTAATTCTCTTACATGATTTTTGCAATATCCCTATTCCATAAGAAGATGGCATTGTCTTTCATCAAATGTTCAGCAGCAGAGAGTTGGGATGCAACAGATCAGTCAGTTCTTTTTATCTCATATCTTCCAAACTCATTCATTGTTTTGGTATTATTTCTATGGTCTTTTTCACTTCAGAAGACTAATTTATACTTTTACAGTGCCCTGCTTCATAAAGTCTGTATGTTTGTCCTATGCAAGAAGGAAAGTGCAATTTTAGAGTCTTATCAGTAACTCTAAGATGCCTTGTAGGGAAAACTAACCTGCATTAGTAATCTGTTAGAATCATGGGATTGTGAAGGTTGGAAGAGACCTCTAAGATCGTCAAGTTCTACCAATGGGTTTAAGATGATTTGCTAGTTTGGGATGTAAGCTAAAATTCCAGACCTCTCTATGAGAACACTCATGTCTTCTCACTCACTCACTTATACTGTTGTCTTAAGGCAATTTTTATTTGCATGACTTAATAATAGTATCAGTTTTAACCTTTAGCAGTCCTTGACCCAGTTCAGATCTGAACTAAAGTCTAGTAATTCCAAGATTCCCATATGTCCATGATATTCCCCACAGGCATATATTACTCCACTGGTATATATTATGATATATTAAGGATGTACTAATACCACCATAGCTTTATGTTTTAACCCTTCTTACACTGGGCATCTGCTAAAGGGCACTGGCAGAGACAGAATATTGTGTCAAATGGATGTTTGGGCTGACCTGCTTATCCATTATACATTCTTAGGTGCCAGAAATGTCTGATATGGGTTTAATCACTGCTGTAAGTTGCTCTTGGACATTCTCCATCTGGCATTTGAATTTTAAGAGTGTGATGGCAATCCCACATTCTATGAAGGAAGCATGAAAAGTGAGACATTTAAATACCATTGTTTGGAATGCTATTTATTATTTCCAGATCACAAAAAAAGAGATGTTTTGTGTATCTTGTATGCAACAGGCACTGGAGAGACCGATCCAGTACTTAAGGCAGGCACGTCAGATTTAACAAAATGAGATCACATATAAAAGTTGATTCTGTCAAGAAGTCATGACTGTTGTGTTTCTAGTACATTCTTTCCCTCATCTGATGGCACTAAAACCTAACCATAGCTGGTTGGCAGAATCTCTGTCAGGCTGCAGGATGAGAGGGACCTGGTCAGGCTGTGGTTTGGGCCAGTGTGTCTATTGGTTATTTGAGCCCCAAGTTCGCTCACAGCCTAAACCACAATCCATCCTAATGTTACAAAATCCAGTCTCTTCTTTTATCCTCATTATACATAACCTGACAAGGCTGTATTTCCCATGCCAAAGCAGGAATTTGATAGAAATGTTAAAGCACTGGACTGAGAATCAACCTGGCTCAAACCTACAAACTGCCAATGTGGTACAGAACAAGACACATAAAACTTTCCTATATGCTGGAGTTACACCAGTGTGGAATATGATGAGGAAGAGTTGTATTTAGACCACTCTCAGATGTTCAGATTTTTTTTCCTGTTGAATTATTATTATCTGGAAATGATTGAAACATGGTGGGAGGAATACTTGTATCTGCCTAGGGAAGACAACAGCATGGGTTATGTATAATGAGATAGTATTGCTGGAAAATGTCTCTGTGTACTCCAGCCCATTGTCTAACTTTGTGCTTCCCCTGTCTTTAAATGAAGAATGTTCTGCCTTGTGTTAGTGAATGGGAAATGCTGAGACACTGCAGTGTTGGAATATTCCATTACTCCACAAGAGAGTGATCAGAAAATTCAGACATTTGGGAAGATAGAGACAGACCTTTCTAGATTGATTGCAAGTTCCGTATACATAATATTTGAGTTTGGCAAGCTCATGTTCAAGAGCCCAGAAACAGTGTTACATGCTGCACACATTAGGCAACCATGTATACAGAATCAATTCAAAGCAGCTGTTGAAGATCAGAAATTTTAGGGGAGCTATAGGGTGAATTCCTCCATCTATACATCTTTTTCTTTTTTTTTTTGGAAGGGGGAATGCAAAGGAGGAGGGAATGAAAAATTGATACTGCTCTGTGCTCCAGATGAAAGAACAAACATAATTTTATTTTCTTTAATGACTGTACTGGATTCTGAAATTAAACCCAGCGGGTAAAAAGATCCTGTGCAGATTTCAAAAGAGATCATGTAGTCTGTCCATGTGCTAAGGCAGGCACATTTTTTAAGCCCTGCCATGTTCTGTAAAACTGAAAAAAGGGTTATCCCTGTAAGCATTCTGCTTTTCAAAGCCATCTCTCTCCCTCCACCTACCCCAAGTCAGTGGATATTCCAAATAAATGTCATCCTAACTTGAAATGTCATTTTGTGGTTCCTCCCTCTAACTTTAGAAGGAGAATTGCTGTATACTCTGCACTAAATATTATTAGAGCTCAGCATACAGACAGCACTTCTTTTTTTCCCTTTTTTTTTAACCTCTCAGCAGAACCAGACAGAAAAAGAAGCCAAAAAAACAACAACAACAGCAAAAAACCCCAGCCGTATAAATAACTGAATATAATCCCCGGTACAGATTTTAAACCAACTGAACTGAGAATAGCTAACCTTCGCTCTGAACTCGCTCCAGCTGCAGGTTAATGCAGTTAATTGCAGAGCACCTGGTCTAAGCCTCAGGTATATGAATCATCCCCACAGCACACCTTTCAATCTTTTATTCTTATGTAATGCCCTGGGGCAGCTGACAGTGCCTGTTTCAGCTTTGTTCCTAGTGGGTGTGCCAATACGCTGTCAGAATTCCCTTATTATATGCAAAAGAAAGGCTGTACTTTAAAGCATCTGTGCGTATCTCCAATGCTGTGGTTTGAGGATACTCTGTCTCCAGTAGCAATACTGACTTAACACGTCCCTGCCTTCCCTCCACAGGAGCCTCTGCTGTTTTCCTGCTCCCAGGCTGGGCGCGTGTTCCACCGGTTTTGCTCACGCAGCTGTTCCTGGGGTCCTGCTGTGAACTGGATCAGGAGATGGAGTCGTCTTAAAAAAATCAACCCTAACACTATTGACAGGTTTTTAGCACCAAAATAAGGCATAGCAAGAAGTTAGTATTGCTTCTGGAGTCATCACGTTCTCAAATGGTGGCCTGTGATTGTGAATACATAAGACAATGTGTATGTATATATATATATATATGTATGTATACCTGGGTGCTCTTATGTGTTTGTCAGAGAGCAGTATTTTTCAGTGTCTGTGTACATACACATTACTGCAGACACTCTTACATCTTTTAAAACCAAGGCTAGTCCTCTTCAGTTTGGTATGTTCTTTTTTAGCTGTGTAAGCAAATTGCTCAGCCTTTATCCTTGGAAAGCCTGTTCTTGGATGCAGATTTATTTATAACATCAATAGTAAAAAGGCTAACTGAATTAACTGTTTACCTAAACACTATAATGTAGATCCATATAACATATGTACAGCCATGTGTGTTTTATAAATGAATACCTATGTACACATGTATCAGGCACTGAAATGCCTACAGGGTCTTTTGGTAAGGGTGAACTACTTGTAGATACTTGTAAGTTCTTGCTAGTTCTGGGATTGATTATGTCGTGCTTATTAAAGTGGTTTGCAGCTTTAAACTGGTAAATATAATTTAAAAAGGGCAGGACAGTGTTTTGAAAATAGTTGGTCACTGCCTTATCTTGCACAGACATAACTCTTAAAGTACAGTCTCATTTATCTTACCATGTGTTAACTGGTCTACATTTCTTTATATAGGTTTAATGTAACTGTGTCACATGACATCCTCCAACTATAGGTAATAAATAGATAAAGAATGTGAAACTAATGGATATCAAGAAGGTTAGTGGAGAAGAGTCATGAAGAGAAGGCAAATGAGCTGCATTGAACATGTGCTTTATACACAAAATTAATGATAGCTTGCATGACAGTTGTAGTATAAGAAGGACTGTCTGGAAATTATAAAACTGCCCTCTCTTTCGCAATACTGATTTCTTGTTTCTTTGATGTGTGTTAGCACAGAAGATTAGGTTACTCCTTAAATTACACACAAATAACAATCAGACATTGTCACAACAATCTTGATGTTGTCATCTTTTCCATCATATCATTCCACTGCATTGGTTGGCAAACTACCACTCAAATATCCAAGTACACATTCCTAATGATTATGATTTCAAACTATTTATTTTCAGTCTGCCTGACAGTCATTTTTTTGACTCTTGATTCATTAAATGTCCTCATATATAATGAGTGTAAAATACTAAATTTCTGATTTCGTAGCATTTGATGTTTTCTTTGTCCAAGGACAATAGAGGAGCAGACCCAAGGGAGGTGTTTAGCTAAGTACTGTAAGTCTCCACGAGCAGGAGCCTTCTGAGAAACTGGGATACCTTTCAGACAGAAAAGGCCAAAGATGCTGTCATCAAAATCAACATCAAAACTCCTGCTGACTTACATGGAGTCAGGTTTCTGTAGCTGGAGAGGTCATGTTCAAATGCACCTTTGGAGCCTACAGTGAGCCCACACCTCAAGGGTGAGTGACAGATCCCAAAAATCAGAGCATTCAGCTACCCTTACAGGCTACAGATGAGTTCTGTTACACAGAAAGTACAATTTCTATCTATGACACCTCGTTTAAGGTGGATGGTTATCTTTGATGAACTGTAGGAAGAGTGGTGTCTTTAGCTTAATCTATGGATAAGATTTAAAGAATCTGAAGAGTTTCCTTAGTTTACCATCAGTCACAGGGCATTAATCTGATTAATATTTAGACAATGTGTGTTCATTACAGTGCATCTTCCTCCTTTGTAATCAGCATTGGCTCGTTGGGCAAGATAGTTCATTGTAGTGACACAGATGTGCACCTTATGTGACAGGAGAATCCAAGTCATGCAATATATTATCTAAAATAGTGTACTTGAATTCAGGCATAACTCATCTACTGTAAATTCAGATCATCTTTCTGCAAGGGCCTGAACAAGGTCTGGGTATCACTTCTGCTTTTTAAGTAATGCCAAAGTGATGCACAGTGGAGAATTTCACTGTAAGAAATGGGGTCTCTCTTATATTCTGTCTCTAAAAGAGAATATATTAAAAAGTCAGCAGTGATTCAAAGTCCATGATATAAGTGGGAAGTTGCTCCAGCGACTCTTAATTTTGTTTGGTTTCGCACTCTAGAATTTGCTTTTAATGTTTTCACTGTCCTTGGTTTTAGCCTTATTAAAAATTCAGCTTGAAATTCAATTAGATGATAGTTTATGTTATTGGAGTAGATATAGTTTTATCATCAGATTGGTAACTTACTTACAATTTTGCTTTGCCATGTCAAAACAGTGAAATAATAGTTACCAGTCTCCCCATTTCTACTCAACCCAGGTATTCGTGCAGAATCTTTCCTCCAATTCTAGAACAAGTGTTTATAAAAATGCTCTGTCAAAGGTAAAGCAGAGGATAGACAATCCCTTCTTCACTCTCATGGGTGAATACTTGCTGACATGGGTCATAAACTTTATAGCGTTTATTCCAAACAAAAGCCTGACATTATGTGGTGCTGGTTATCTGTGTCAGGGGAAAGAGAAGAGGAATTCTTGCTCTTGTTTCTGTAGTTCAGTTTCATTTCATTACATTGTTTGGGTTGGGTGGTTTAATTTATTTTTTTTAAGAGGGAAGGACTTAATTTTGTTTAGCTTCTAATCTCTTGCCAAATGAACTAGCTCCAAGCATTTTATACTGACAAAATATAGTCTAGGCTGTAACAGTTCTGACTCATCTGTTTCTGTCCAGTCTCTCTTGAGTTTACTGTAGCCAAGGAAAGTTTTGGTACATGGAGTATCTATTAATCTTCCTTATTAGTGGAGATAATTCTTTGAGCCTGGGATCTCATTGCCTTATGAAATGGGAACACAGGAGAAACCCAAGTTTATGGGCTAAGGCAAGTAATCAATCAATGCAAACAACAGTGCCATAGAGACAAGATTTAATACGAGGAATGAATGGAGCCAGCTAAGCCCCCAGGGACAGATGAACCTACTTCTCATTTTCTGTTTATTAAAACCATTCATATCAATTTGTCATGTGGAAGCATTTAGTTCATTCAAGCACAAGTGTAATTTTAAAATCCTATTAATAATACTTTAAAATACAGACTGTCAGATTCTTTACATGCAGGTGATAAGGGAACCAGAGTGGCAGCTTAAGATGCCAGTGCAAGATGTACTAAACAATGGCTCAAACTCACTTTTTCTGTAGATTCTTTGAAGCCAATGTAGTTCCAAAAGGCATGAATTTAGGAAAACTCATCCATTCACTTCCCTCCAAAGGCCAGATATTAACTTCTCTGAAGTTATTTTTTTTTCCCATTGGTTTTATGAAATTTTTCTTTTTAAAGAAACTGTGAACTGATTTCAAGAAACTTGTAAGAGTTCCTGGAAAATTCAAAAAAGTTTTCCTCAGGAGTCAGTTGCATCTGCAAGCTCTTCCATTCCTGAAACGAAAGGATACTCATTCTGGCTAAATACACTTGCTGTATTTTGCATATTCACTGCAAGTCACCTTATCCAACCCAACACACAGACCTGCTTCACCAGGCAGAACTAAGACCATTGACAGCTGTGGTCATTGCTCATGGGAGAATGCTCTTTTCAAGACATTTAGTGGGGAAATTTACCCCAAAAAAGGTAAATTGCTTGGGAGGTAGTCCTGTCAGCCTGCTTTCCTGCACCAGTCCTTGTGCAAATGTATGTTTTTATGAATTAGAAGGACCACATTTGACTCAGTGTCCTGCTGTCTTTGCAGTGATTTGTGCTTCTGGGCTTTATCCAAAGCCTGCTGAAATGATGGTCTCTTCATTTCCTTGAACTACCTATAATTCAGACCCTATGTATGTCCCTTTCAGAATATGACAAATGTCTGTTTGTGAACTCTGGGCGTGTAATTGCCAAAGAGCAAGTTGAGATGCAAAAGAGAAGTTTTCCTGGTATGGCCTTGGCTTTGCCTTACCCTCTCACATTCATCACCACTAAGCCAGACACTTAGCCCTGGCATAACATCCATCTTCACATATGTAATTAGTATCACACCTACAGGCTCTGTTTCTTTTAAATAATCCTTGATGAATGCTAGAGATATTAAGCATGTTATTAGAAGGAGATGTGCTTAGAAGAAGGAAAAAATGCTATGCTTCCTGACTGCTTTATTCTTTTGAATTATTACATTGTAGAAAAAGAAAACAAAACCTTTTCTCTCTTCCAGAAGAATATACAAAATACTGCTACAGATTTGATGGAACTATTTCAGGTTCAAGTAGTTACTAATAACCTAAGGCGGAAAGGAGAGGAAAGACAACTTCAGACTCTCAAAATATTCAATAAACTCATGGTTCAGGACTAGCTCAATACATGACAGCCTATAAACCTCAAGGCTGGGAATTGAAACAACAGCTTGGCATGAATGACCAGACCAGACCTCCCTCCTTAAACTGCAGTACCTGGTAAAGTTTTACAGCCCTAACAAGATCTTTAACAAATTAAAGCCACTGGAACTATGACTTTGTTCTTTTTTTTCAAGCTGCCCACCTTCCCATTTCTACCCAGCAATGCTACTGCCCAACGGATGGTTTTAATTCAGGTCCCAGAGTGGTACAAAGTTTAGTATTCATACAATAAACCTTTCAAAGAAGAATTTAGGTTTATTGGGGTTGTTTAATTGTTGTAGAGGCTCTGCTGTAATAATAAAGACTTCTGTCATTTTTGTATCTTTGTTATAATTGACTAAATCTATTAGAATATATTCATAGCTGAGGGAAGACTGGGATCCTTGTGACTGCACTTATATTTGCATTATTTATGTAGCAACAAGAACTAGATAAGGCAGGGAAATAAGATCCTTGATCATCATCTCCTTTGATCGTCTCCCCCTTCCCCCACCGCATACACAGAGCCTACCATAGAGGTATTCTGGTTCATGACTGGAGTTCCACAGAGCACTTCCAGGAATACTACACCAAAATTTACCCAGCACTGGGGTTGCTACGTTAGGAGCCTTTACTGTGGGATTATCCTTCTGGCTGTGGCAATACTAGTGCCTGATAGTGGCCTGTGAATTGCTGAGCACGCACATCTGCCCTTCCTGCTGGCCTTCAACATTCGGTGCAAGCATGAGAAGGAAACACAAATGATGCAAATACTTCTTCACCAGAGATAATCTAAGCTCCTCACATAGAAAAGATGTGGACCTGCAGCAGCTCAGTTTACCCTCAAAGACATCACAGTTCTCAGCACAGAATGCAGATTCTGTCTGCTTTTGCTCTCCCAGCTGGGCAGAGATGCCTGGGTGGTACTTCCCATAGTGCTGTGAATTTTCAGTAATTTCATCTCTTTCTTCCCTCTAAGAACCTCCTGTTTTCTGTGGACTTTCACTGTGTAAATTCCCAACCACAGATGCCCATCAGAACACAGGCAATAGGCCAAGGAAGACCCTTTGCATACAAATCTAAGGCATACAGGCATTTTTCTTCACCCTCAGTTTAAATTTCAACTATAAATCACATCCCCTAAACTGTTTTCCCATTCTGTTCAGGAATAGCTCTTGGGTTTAGTATGAGGCTACCAAAAAATAGCAAATTGGTACCAAGACTTTGCATACTTAAAGGAAAGGGAAAGCACATTCACACACATAATAGGATGTAAACCATGTCAGTGAGCAGAAGGAAAATGCTGGGAAAATCCCTTCCTATTACACTTATGGGGATTTGGGTTTAGTTCTAGATAAGTCTGCATTTTGAATTCATTGTCAGGTTTGGCATGTGCCCTTCCATTGCTTACACAGGAGCCCAGGAATCAAACAGGAGTTCTGAGGATGTTGCACTGGAAATCAGACCCAAGTTTGTTCAGGAGCTTTCATGGTCCAGGTGTAAAATCTCCAATAAACATTAGACATAGCTCAAACAGAGAAAACCACCCCTGGTTTGACAAGCTGCTAACCACAAGGCCACAAAGTACAAAGAAGCAGCTTCTGACATCAAGACACATGGTATTCTTAACTGACACCCATAAAACTAAAATTAGTCAAAACACATTCTTCACCAAGGCTTGGAGCTGCCTTTACTGCACACTGAATAAAAATCCCCACAAAAGAAGTTCCAGTCACTGACACTAAAATTACAAATTATATTCTTGAAATATTCTCACTGCAGGTTTAAATCTTATTTAATGCACTTTGGAGGATCATATCTGACTTCAGTAATTATTCTATAAAAGGTAAACAAGCTTTTGCACCACCCAAAAAACCCCCCCCAAAACCCCAAACGAAAAAACCCCATAGAAAATACCAGGATTCAGGACAAATAGAAGCAAAAAGGAAGGTTTTTTAGGGTGTTGCTGCTCATTAAAACTGCAGGGCTGACAAATACATTTACTAGGATATGTAGTGAAAGCATCTACTAATACTGGGCCACTTCCACTTAGCCAAACATTTCTTCACAATGTCTAGGAAAAACGCTCTCCAGTGATGAGCTGTTTTCATATTTTGCATAATACATCCGCACCATAAATGACATTTTGCTATGAGATGCTAAATCTCTTACATAATGTCTCTTATACACTATAGCTGCTTTCCTAGTGTGTAAAGTTTTGCATTTCATGACTTGTAAATTTAGCAGACTTTCTTTTCTAAGAGAAATTAATATAAACATTATGGGATCTTTTACCTCCAGTTGTTTCTAATTCCTTCTACAAAATTGTGTGTTTCTTTGATGACTGCATTAGTGAGGGAACATGTCTGCTAAGCCAGATGTTTGTATTTCCACTGAAACTTGGGTTATGATGCTGAAAAAGAATTGCATCCTTTAGTATTTATGTTATTTGAAGTTAACATATGCTATTCCCAGTGTTGGATGATTTATTCTACCTGAATGGCAGCCCATGGAACTCTTTTCACTGGTTCAGTTGGTCAGGCTCAAGTGTTTGTTCTTACTTCTGTCTACTTTTATAGATCATCCATTACATTCCAGTTTACAGAAATGATTAATCTCATATTACCCTATAACAGTGGGTTTAGCTGTGGTTTTCCATAAGGAACACTGTGCCATAAGCACCCAAACCCAGTATTTCCCAGGAGATCCAGATGTGTGTGACCTATTGGCAGCAGCCCAGAAATCATGGTCACATATACAAAGGCAACAGTTTTGCTGAGGCAAGTGAGTTAACGCAGTGAGACAATTGACATGTTTTTAGAAGCTGACTTGGTTTCTGCATGCCACAGAACCAAAGAAACACGCTGCCCACAAAATAAGCACAGCAATTTGGGAAACCATGAGTTCAGAATGATAGTGAGTTCATCCTTTCTTTAAGTGTCTGTACTTGTGTGTCATGAGGTACTGACAGAATCCCGTAAAATAACTTTGTACAGGTACTTGGGCTTGGTTATTTTTACATGTATATAACTGTGATTGTACAGAAAAATCCTCCTTATGTCAGGGATTAAATACCTGTTTGATAGTCAAGCCTCAGACTGTCACAGAGCAGAAAAATCACATCAGTCTTGCGACGTCTTCCTTACTGGAATAACCTCGGGGCTGAACTGGAGGGACGTGCATGGGCTATAAAATCATAATTTTGCAAAGTAAGCATGCCAAAAGTTTGGGCTTGGTTCCTGGTGCATGCTGAGCAAGGTCCAAGATGTGCTCACCTCCCTCTGAGCAGGTGAAGCGGGGCTCACAGTCAATGTTCTGACAGAAGACGGCTGCAGTTCAGACCCTCCTATTAACACCTTGTCTCCTTTAAACTACGCTCAAATGTTGTGATAGCAGCATAAGGTTTTAAAATACTTAGAAAAAAGCACTGATTTTCTTACAAAGTCCCCTGATACCAAATTTGGTAAGGTAAGAGCTGGAGGAGTGAAGCAGCGTGCCAGTAAAACTTTGTTTTCTTCTGCCAAGGAAACTGCTGTTTTCGAGGCAGATTCAATTAAAGGCAATGGATGTTACCTTGAGGAGCCACTTTGTTTACATTTCAAAGGCCGAGTCCTCTTGTTAGACTGATACTGTTTTATGCAGCTCCTTAATGAAAAGCATTTGTTTGGTATTATACCTCAACAGCAAATTAGATTCTCCCAAGACAGTTTGACTATGTGAGAAAGCTTTTGTGACTGCCCAGACTTCTGCAGTGTCATTAAGATAACGACCCTCACATCTGCTCTTTCAAATGCTGTTCTCAAGGAAAACATAAAAAATATTCAGATCTGTTACAAAGTTGCAGGGTTTATCACCCCAGGTTGCTTGAGATAACTTATTTTCCCCCTAAATTTCCAAACCCAGCTTGAAATAAATTACAGTACTGAACATTTTAGTAGTTTTTCTTACCCGTTAACTTTAATCAATGTCCCTTTCAGACTCTGTCCGCTTTTAGCAAGCAGCAGTGGCAGCTTTTCTTAGAAGGTTTTGGAAGGGTTCTCACTATCCCAAGAAATGTAAATGATGGAAAAGTGACAAGGAAAATGACTGCAACCATGTTAGATATTTTTCAGCTCTTGCTTCTCTTGTATTATCATATTTTTAAAAAAAGGCACTCTCTGCCTCTACTGAATATTTCCATACTGACAGGTAGAAATGAAACTAATAGTCTACTTGTAAGTTATGTTCAAAGAATCCTTGTGATAAGGTCCAAAGACAGCTACAAGAACTCCACTTATCTTGAGAAGCAAACTCTCCTGTNACAGTAAGGAAGCCTTATAGTACCCATCACTTTAGTGCCTAGAAAATAACTATAATTTAATTGGTGAGAGATCTATGCAGTGAATACTGTTCTGGAGTACATGCCAATCAAAAATCCCTCCAGCTAAGTGATCCCTAAAGTCTAAAAGCCATGCTACCATTTCTTTCACTCCTGGTATGCTATTGCAGTCAAGTTTGGAGTGCTTCCTGAATGAAACATGGACGATTCATCCCCATATATCAAATATATTTAGAAGAAAACACCATAATTAAGATCTGTTTATATTCACATCTCAAAATCACTTCAGGATTGTTTGTCACATACAGAAACTGAGCCCATGTGGGTCAGTTGCCAGCTTTACCCTCAGTTGCTGGGCTTGCTAAACAAGGTAATTTTCACTTTGCCAAACAAAGCTGGAATCACTGTATCCTCAACCAGAAGAGCTTGAATGACAAGTGACTCATATTAGGAATTCCTTGTGTTCAATCAGCTACCCTTGATGTGAGATAAAGAGAGTTGATGAAAACAGACAGAACCCAGTTTCAGTCTCCTCTTGGGAGGAGTGAAGACCTTTTTTACATAGGGACAAATTCATTCCTGGCATAAGGCTTTTTACTTTAGTGGAATTATACCAAGGATGAAAACAGGTCATCTTGTTTTGTACTACATGCTTCACATCAGTGATGAAATAAACTGGGTCTCAAAGGAGAGGTGATAAAAAGTTAGCACTTGTGCTTTGTTGTGATTCCTTTTAAACTATAAAACCTTCTAACGCTTAGTTTTTAAAATATATTAGTTTGATTTATCATTGACTTATGCAACACTCGGTGCAATGACAACTAAAAGCTTTTCATGGAAATAAAACACTTTCTGAAATCATCCAGACCCAGCAAAGCATATATATCATAGCTCTTGCAAAGAAATCCGAAATCACCTGTTTTAAGTATTCAACTGGAAGAAGGAAAAAAACTCACAAAAAAACCCAACAAAGGCTTCTAATCATTCTTTATATCTCCCTTTTTGTATGCTTGATTTGTGATGCTTTAATGAATCCCGATTCTCAAAAATATGCTGGGTACCTGTTTACTGGGAATTAGGCATATCATAGTAGGCATCCAAAGATGTTTATGGGAACATTCAAGGGCCTCAAGCATAGCTGAATATTTATTTTATTATTCTATCCTGGTCTGAACTATAGTTTTTGTAACCTGAATATCTCCTTTGTACTATTCTGAATATATTTATAGTCCTCCACAGTAATGGTTGCAAATGCTGCAGTCACAGTCCCATGCAGAGCTGGCTGGATTGCTTTGATCATCCTATTATTTGGGTTATTTTACGACAGTTTTAAATGGCTGAGAACTGCACAGAGATGGCTCAATTGTATCATTAGCCACGAACAGCAAGTACATGTTAACAATCTCTAACTACCCCTGAACAATGTAAACAGGAAGCCTGGTGCTGGAAATTCATTTTAGTGATTTCCACTGTTCTTGCAGATAATGTTTCAATGATCTGGGTCACAAAGAGAGTCACAAATTAAAATATGTCTTTGCAAAGTGCTAGTGAGGAGTTTAGCTGTTGCTGAACCAAAAGAATAAGTGTTTTCAGCAGTTCTTAAAGAAATTTTATGTCATTATCTGCAACAGCACTACATGAAAAGTGTCACAGCATTTTAATTTAGTTATTGCATAACAAACTCCTGGCATAATGTGCAAATGCAAGTAAATAGTAAAAAAATACTTCAAAATCTTCAGTACTTTCTTGATGTGGTTGTAAGCATAGTCCAAAAGGGAAGCAATATCTATATCAGACCAGCAGTAGAGCTTTGACCCATGGCCCAGCACTCAGCTCTGTGAGATACATTTAGATCCATCTCCATAGACTGTGTTTGGAGTTCTGTCATCGCATTAGACATGTATTTAGTGCTCTTGGTATATCTAGTGACTTACCTGATGTTGGATAGGGGTTTAGGGACCTAAAGTAACAAAGAAAACCCATTTTCTACCATATGTCCAAGCCAGTTTGATATAATATAGAGAAGACCAAATCCTGTCAATAATTATATTGGATTTTACATAAAGCGACCTCTCTAGAAACAACAGAACAAATCAAATGAAAACACAGTAATCTGAACAAATGTTTTCAGAACTAGAAAGTGTAAGGTGAGCAAATTGCTGCCCTAAGGACAAGGTGAAAATCCCTAGCCCCCTTTCCAAAGCAAACAAATAGTAGTGAAATGTAATTTGATGCTCATTTCCACCCAGGGAAAACATTTTGTCAGCCACCTCTTTTTTTTTTTTCTTTGAGGTTGCCTTAACGTTGTTTTCTTGCAATCTGATCCTCACAAGCCCTCGCAGTAACTCCCCTAACGACTCCCATGGGAAGGCACTTGATCAGCACGTGTGCTAACGAGGCTGACTGATGCACTGCCCTTGCTCAAAGACTCTCAAACAACTTCATAAACACCGAGTTAGATGTATTTTACTGCTTTTCGGCCACGACACCCATGTTACATATGGATCAAATGTGATGTTTTTTCAAAAGCATCAGTTTCAAAACCAGCAAAATGTTCAGTCTTTCAGAACTCTGTGGATGCCGCAGGTTTTCAGGAAGTGAAGATGTTTCTCCCCAGATAACTCATATACAAATCAATAATATAATTAGAAGTAAAATCCAGAAATTTTAAAATTTAGTGCAGGTAAGTAGTGACCAGCTGAGACTGCAAATGTGTGTGTGTGTAGAGGACTGACTGATATGGGTTTATTAAGTGGGCTTACAAACACAGCAAAGCAACCACTAAGGCTTGAACCAAAGTCATAGTTGGGGGAGTGGTGGGGGTGGTGTTTGCTTTCATCAAGAAACTATTTCACTTTGATTTCAGAGTTTCTTTATAGCTTTTGAGTGACAGGCAGCCCTTTACATTATTAATAAATGTTTTGAATTTAAAGTCTTTAAACTGAAAAGGTTTTTTGGGAGGAGCTTTGAAAAAAACCCCAAGAAATAAAGGAACTCATCATAACACTTATAAAATAAAGCTTTTTTTTTCCCACATCAAACTTCGGTTTAATGTGTCAGAGTCATGATTTTAGTCACAAATTCTATCTAATGTTGAAATAAACACAAAGGATGATGACTAGAGGAGCTCTGTCTTTATAAAACTCCCAACAAATCAAATGGGGAGGGGAAAGTCACAAGAGTGTACCACGATGGATCACTTCATTGCCTTGGGACAAAATTCAGTCCTGTAGACAGGGGAAGTCCAGAGCTTGTGCACTGAGCAGTGAAGAGGGAGAGTGAACCTCAGCCTAAGAAGCTCCTGCTCTGGCTCACAGCTTAGAGCAGACTATTTTCCACCAGTGATTATGCAAGGAATGGAGAGATCCAAATCTTCCAAGCCAAAATTAGCCTTTGAAAAACGCCATGGAACAACCTGGTCCAGTCTCCAGCACCCATGGAAAAGCTCTTCTTGAACTGCAAAGAAGCAAGTTACTGTACAAGGATGGTGAGATGAAGCCTCTGGTCCTCAGGAATTCTAGATCTGCTGCTGCTTTCTTTTATTGATCTGAATTCCTTTATTCATTAAGTAGACAGGCTTAGTGCAGGGGAGAGTTTTCTTTTCCCCATAGGTCACAAAGCAGATCTACTTCTGCTGTGACCTCTGAACATAGCACAAAGGCCACGCAGCTGCACTGGCTCAGAACTCAGTCCCAGCTAGACCAGTGCCCATTCATGTGTCAGCCCACCTCTCCAGGCACAGGAACAGCAGATACAGAGTCTGATGTGCAAACCAAGCAGATCTGATTAAGCAGAAAGAGAAATCTGTGGTGTCCTCCTGCCCAAGGGAGATGATCTGTCACTCACCAGTCTGTGTTCTGAATCTGCCTAAAGCACCCTCCTGCACTCAAAAACTGATTCATGGGAACATCATACTTGATACTAGCATGGTGTCTTAAATGTCCTGGAGGAGAGCTTTTATATAACTGTATGACATAAAATACAGAGATTATGTTATCCATCAGCAGTGAACTTTGGAAGAGGCCCCACATTTCCCAGTCTCACAGTTAAGGGAGGCGCTTGCTTATCACCTGATGAATGATCACACTGATACTCATCAGTGAAGTTCAACTTGCATGTTGTGTCTTCAGAGGAGATTTCTACTTGAATACCAACAGACAGCTGTCATTCTCATTTATGGGTTCACTATGAAACTTCTTACAGATGTGCAGCAAAGTTTGTAAATCATTTGCATGCCAGCAGAAGTGTGAGCAGCAACCAAATGTCACAGTCCACTGCAAAGCCCTTCACAGTGACTGTCAGTAGAAGTCAAGTTTCTTGATTTCACTCAAGCAACACATGGCAGCAACAGCATCACTCCTATTAGAACCAGGGCTGGCATTTGACATGCAGGAAGTTCACATTGTGGTAACATAAAATCTTAATGTATGGTAATAAATATACTGGAAAGGATTTAATAATATGTTTTGTTTCATCATAAATTGACAGGAACCAGTGAATTAAAAAGGCCTCTCTACCTCTTTTCACATGATAACTCTTTTAATAATTGCAGAGTATTTCACCTTTCATAACATAAGGGTTTTGTAAAGTATACTTTAACTTAAAAGAGCTTCAGTGTTTATGCAGGGTTTATACAGATTGATCTGCAGTAATCTATCTAGAGTTCTTTGCCTTGATGAGAGATATTTGAAGTGGTCCTTACTGTATTCTGAAGCTTCACCAGTTGCATAAAGAGCTGCTTCTGAAAAAGCCCATGATGTACTGGGTAAAACATCAAGCGCAATTAGATTTAGCAAAATTATTCAGAAGAGGGCCAAGATCAAATAAACATTGCTTTTCCACAGCAGAGGGGAACTCTCTCTTACTTTTTGCCTAACAACAAGGTACTGACAGCGGTGTTTCAAGCAGGATGGGGCCAGACTTTGATCTCAGCAGGGGGGCTCGTGTTAACCACAACTGCAAGCTGTCTTAAAACCCACAGGTCAAGCAGGTATTTTCAGTTGTATTTTGAAGACATAGAAACATACTTTCTCTCATTTCAACAGCCAAACTATTCATTTCGGGGCAGGAAGGGAGGGTGGAACTGCAGACAGATATCTTGTTCAGATAAATCAAAATAAAAAAGATATTCGATATTTATCCATTAAATGAAAAATGGAATACTTCCTGTGTGACAGAATCCCTCCCACCCATTTCAATGGCTGTATTCCTCATGAGAATTAACAGATAAGAATTAAGGAACAACCTTCCACAGCAACAATCCTAAACATTACAGCAACAGTTTAAATTGTAGCATTTCGGACAATTGTTGCAGACCATTTCAGTCGATATTCAAAGAAATTAATCAGATTAATTAAAAATTTAAAATACTGCAGGGGTCAGAGCAAGATACTGTCCAACATATGAAGATAAAATAAAAACACAAATGCAGACATTCATTGTTAGAAGTATCAGGCTTTTACCCTAGGTAAGTATGATTTGAGTTTATCAAGGCAACCCCAATGACCAAGCAACTTAGTTGATCCCTAAGTGGTCCCTATTCTTCCAATCCTGTAGTCAAGGTAGGCACAGCACATGGATTAGGAAAACACGTCTGTCCTTTCAGTGTATATCACTGTGATGCAGCAGATAGCAAGTTAGATTTTCACAGTTTTCTGATGTGGTTAATTTAAAGGGAATAAACTAGAAGGAAAGACACGGGAAAGCAGAGCAAAGTGGCAGAGCAGAAGGCAGGTTGTGGGAAGTGTCTGAAGCTCAAGTGCCAAAACAGTGAAGGAGCAGAGGTGGGCTGAGCACAGACAGACAGTCACTGCCAGACAGACAAAACCCTGCCAGGACAGAAGAAGCCTTTCAGAATATTCCAAGGTCCCTGCAGCACAGGCTGCCTGGATTATATGCTTGTCTTCTCTCCATAGCCTTACCCCAAGGACAAATAGCAGTGGGAGACAGAGAGGCTCCACCTGTTTCCTTGTTTTCTCCCTTACAAAGGTCTGAATGTAAAGGATTCTGGTAAAAGCTGTACTGGAAATAGCCTGCATGTGGTTATGCCCCTGAGCCTGCAAAACTTGCACACATGAGATTCCCACCGACTTGGATGGGAATTTTGTGCATAATCATTTCAGTGTCTGACCACAAAAACCATAATTGGAATTAAAACATCAACCGAATTGTTAAAAATCCAGAACCTTGGCACCAAGATAATATGGTTTAACTTTAGACTGAATACATGACATTTACATCTATATATTATTGTATGTGATCCTGGGCATTTTAGTAGATTTTTGTTTACTGCACAGAAAGAATAAATTAAAAGTTGCCCTAAATGGTGGTAGTAAGGATATTACAAACACATATTTCAAATCAAAGGAAATTGCCCCCCTCAACACCCACTCACCCATTAAAATTATTTTTAAAAGTACAGTGCAAACCACAGCTTTTTCCTTGTATTTATTATAAAAGCTTTCTTTTCCTTAATGTTTCATCTAGCCATAAAAGGCAAAAATGTTTTGTTAGTAAAGCTCAGCCTTTGCCACCAACAAAGTGACTAAATTTCCTACTAATAATTTCAGTTACTCTTTTGTTTACCAATGTGCTTGTTTCCCATAATCCCCCTGGGAAGACATAATGTCTCTGTACAGATGTTCAATGTTATAATTGGGCAGCATTCAGCAGAAATGTCATCAGTGACACAACACTTTAACAATAAAAGAAAATGAAATAGACATCACAGGGGACTCCCATTTCAAAGCAAACCTTCAAGGATCTGAACAGGAAGCATATTTTCCATATTACAAGTTCTCATTTAAATTACAAAAGTACATTGACATTTATTTCCTGAACAGATGAGTTTATCACCAGTTTAGTAATGAGTATCAATGGCAACTGAAATTACAGTTCCTTTCATACTGAGCTTCTTTTGATAAGTGCCTTTACTTATATTCTCATACAGATTTCTTTTATTCTGCCTATAACATCTAACATTTTGCATAAATACAAATTTTCATTTTATTAAAAATAGCTGCTGCAGTAACACATGTTTTTGCAGGACAACACAAACAACTTGTTTCAGCCTGGACTTGTGCCAGATGCTACTTTCTAGTCAGCCCAGCTGCAGTTGAGTACTTGGTCTCATGCTCTAAGAGACCAAAGGGAAATAGCAGTAGTGGCTTCACTATTCCCATGTTTGCTGTTGGCTACAGAAGCTGATGTGAGAACATGACTAGTCCCAGGGCAGCACTCCCAAGTCAGGGAACCTGTGCTGAAATGTCCTTCTGGGCTTGAATGATGATGTTTACAGAAGGGGAAACACGCCAGAAGGACATACAGGTAATAGTTGGTTTCCTCTGGCAGTTGTGAGACCTCCCACTCAGAAATCTCAGGCTCTCCAGGGACATCTTTGTGAAGCAGCATAATAACCAGCCATATAGAGACCTAATGTGAGGACTACTGCCTAAGATGGTAAAAGCAATCCCACAAGCTAATATTGAGGCTAAAGGTCTAGAGGTATGTCTAAGAAGTTACAAATCCAAATTCTCAGGTACACATTGGGGAACTCTTACTACCTTTATTCAGGTAAGAATTCACTGAAATTCAGAAACAGAGCAAAATTCAGTTATATCCCACCAATTTAATCCAGCAGACAAGTGAAACCGGCTTTTCTACATTCTCTCCCAGAATTTGTATGATAGTGATTCCTGCCCAGCTCGCTAGCAGATTAGCCAGAAGTACATTTAGGTAGTTAGCACAGGTATTCCAGAGGGAGGTTTTGAGGCACATGCTGCAGCTGAGGGTACTCACACCATGCACAGCACAATCCTTTGCCATTTGAGACTGATAGGACACACTGATTAAGTAACTCAATATTGAATAAAATAATACTCTATTTTTGTCAGATGCCAAGCAAACCCAGGCTTTAACAGTATCTACCATTCTCTCACCTCTTATCCCCATGTACACAATTTCAGGAGTCTCAGCAACAGGTTCAGAAGGATGAGCCTCAGCTGAACTTGCCTCAGCTGGAGAAGGTTTTGCATTTGGCTGCAGAACAAACAAACAAACAAATCTAGTGCAGTGCACAAAAGAAAACTTTGAAGTAACTTGCTTATGCAGTCTGAGGTACAATGTGCTAAAGAAGTCTCAAATGAAGAATTGCAGGAGTCTGTACCCGAAGGGGAAAGGAGGGAGTATAAATTGGGGCAGGGAATTCACACAGTACATTTTTTTCCTTCAAAGCATCATGTGCATTTGCAAGCCTTGCAGCTGTAATTTGCAGTTTTGTCATAAACATTTTGGTAACACAGTGGAAAAACACCAGTATCACAGTGCGTATCACAGTGATCTGCTCAAGCATGACAAAAAGGTTTTTGTAGAATATTCTTGGGTAACACAACACACCCCACCATTACCACCACCCCAATGGTACTCTCAGCTGCTATAATAATTTTCTCCAGAATTAGAAGAATTTCCCCAGAGTTTCTGTCAGTTTTTCTGGCCCTATCTATGCTCTGCCCTTCTGGAAGTGGACAACCAAGCAAATGCTTATAAAAATTACCAATTTATCAGAAAAATGGCATACATACTAACACCCTTCATGCTGCTGCACTCCTACAGAGTAACAACAGAACAAAAAAAAACACCCTAAACCAAACTCCTCTCCTGTCTTTTCCCAGCAGAGTTTTGACCCTTCCAAAGCAGACATTCCTGAGATTTTATGAAGTCCAACAGGAACTTGGTTTTGTTATTGATCTTATGTGGAAGTTGTACAAATGCTACTAGCCAAGGATGATGGTTTGAAAAAGCTGGAAGAGAAATTACATTACACGCACACACACATGACCTCTAATGACAGGGAAGGAATAAATATAGTACCTCAGCCACCTCCTCTGCCCTCCTCAACTCAAACCACCTGGAGCCTTTCTTGCTTTCTTAAGCTCCTGCTGTTCTGACTGTGTCTTTTCCCACCTTCTCCAATCCTTTCATTCCATTGCATTTTTATCTGCACAAAAATCAAATACTTGTTCAAGGCTCTGTGTAGGTGAAGGCAAAATTACAGCTCTTACTTCATTTTTCCCTTTGCTTCTCCAATCTCTCTCCTGAAGGTTTCCTCAACTCAGTCTCCATGCCTTTTCTCCTGCTAAGTTCTTACACTGACAAGAAGGTCAGAGTTTTGCCATCTCCCATTCCTCTTTCCTGTACAAAACCAATCTACAGACTCTGCAATCATCTCCATATGTAGTGACCATATTTTCCCCTCCTTTTAACTACTTGGCACAGTTGTCATAATCTGTGTCTTTAGTGCCACAAACCTGTTTCAGCACAAACAACTGCATGGTTCTGATTATTCCAGTCGGGACAAGAAACCACTGACTCAGTCACATTGGTGTACAACAGTGGGTCAGAGCTGCTTGCTGAGGAGGAAATTATCCCTTATAGAAGCAAAATAAATCATACAAATCCAGAATGCTGAGAAGAAAGGAAAGGAAAGGGGAAAAAAAAAAAAAAAAGGAAAATGGCAGTGGGAAAAGGTGAGAAATACTAAATAGGAGAAATGGATCAATTTTGTAAGGAGGTTCTGATAATGAGCAGATCCTACATCCATTACTTAGTCCTAAAAGAGCTGACCCTGACACTGAAAACCTTTAAATTTTGAACTATAATGTGATGGAAAGGGGAAAATGAAATAACACTTTCAGGAAAGCAGATATAAACCAGTGTTTTTCCCTGGATAACAGTATGAGATCTGGAGGTATTACTCTGAATTTAACAGTGGAATTTTCATAATCAGTGAGCAGTTTTTAGAAATTACACTGCAGTGGCTGTTTTACAATGAATCAGATCTCAGTTTGCTCATACACTTCAGTATCTCCACAGGAACACAGCAGCGGGAAATAAGGAATTCAAGAGCCTACCTCATTGATTCATAATTGTCATAATATATTTATTATGTCATATTGTCATAATCTACAAACTCAGATTCAGCATTTAGATCCTTTAAAATAGACTATCAGGGGCAGGGAAGGGTGCTGAAAACAGCTTCAGAAGGTTACCTTAAATCCTCTAACATCCTACAATGTATGTACATCTGTGCTGGCTCTAGCAGATGTTGGAAAGTTGGCTTTTTTATTTTTTTTTTTTTAACTGAAAAAAGAGACAACCAGGCCTCTAACAGAGCCTCTTTGATCTCACCTGGAAGGAAAGTTCTAATCTGGCCCTGAGAATCTCTGCAGTTCAGGCTTAAAAGACAAAAGAGAGGAGAATGTGAAAAGAACAGGAAGCAGCACATAAAGTAAAGCAAATGGGCTTAGAAACGCAGCCTGGTTCCTGGGAATGGCACTCCGTCTAGTTATGTCCTTGGAAGGTTGTTTTTTTAAAAAAGCTGTCTCAGAGATGTGCCAAACCACTCGCTTTTGATTTGGGTGGCAGCAAATGGGACACGACAAGTAGAGCAGAGCTGAGTTATTGCACTGCCCACAGCAAAGAAAGTCCCACTTAAGAGGATAGAAAGAAAAGGAAAGGTGGTAACCCCCAAAATTGCCCATCCACAGCTGGTGGTTTAAAGAAAACAATGCCTGGAAAGCTGCATTTTAGAAAATAAAGCCTATCAGAACACAAACACAAAATATAAAAAAATCAGCGTGTCTCTGGCTGTGTGTTTTGTTTTTCTGCAAACACCAGAAAAATTTGTATGCCTTTATTGTTCTTATGGCACAGTCAAGGGAAAGTGTAAGAAGTTAAAAGGTACTAAAATACTTTCACTGAAATAATAGAAAATTAGCAGTAGCTGCTCGACATTGGAATCTGTCCATTAATTCCATTTGGCACGAGCTGCTCTTGTAGCTGTCCCATTACCATCCTGGTAAATCAAACAGTTCCATGCTATGGATTTTGCAGTGCAAATAATTCTATTTCATTATTGAAAATCAGTGTTATTTAGGGATTTTATTTTAATCTTCAACTCTCTCTAATCCTTGCAACAATGTGAGTGTATGAAAGTACTGAAGAGTAAGGTGCTGTGTTGAGCTACAGAAATATGGATTCTATCTGCAGAACATTGTGCACAAGGATTGTCATGGGGCTCTACATGCCACTCTAAACTACTTATGAGACCATAATCAGTGTCCAGAATTTGGACTCATGATCCTGCTATTATTCTGCTGTGGAATTTCACAGAAATCCCATATCCTGCTCAGACTGACCATTTAAAAGCATACATAATTAACTGGTACATACAGATTGCAAAAGAAGTCAAAGATGCTCTGAAATTTCCAACTAAGACAGTTAAAATTGGATTCCAAAAAAGGTTTCTGGTTTCCTTACCACTTATTGAAATATATATCTCACTGTTGTATGATTTAATAAGAGAGTGAAGCTGGCATAGTTGCAGTCGAACTCACTGCCCACTAAGAGAAACTCTGGCAGTGAAAATGTCCTGTTAGTATCTCTATTCCTTCTCACAATGGGGAGAGGACTGTGCCTCTTACCTCCTGCAGAATAGCAAACAGTTTTGGGGAATGGGAATAATTTAGAGGTGCTATTGGAAGGAGGAGCACAAACGACAGACACGTTTAATTTACCCTTACACCGTTGGTGAATGCTGTACATTGATGAACTCAATGTGTCCCCACTCAGGTCAGGTTCCCTCCCTACTGGGTGTCCCCAGGGTGTTGGTTTTGCTCTGAGAAGCACTCTCCCTTTGCCCATCCCACATGCCACCACATGCCTAACTATTGCATGCAGGGCTTTGCTGCATCGAGACACCCCGTTTGTATTTGCAGCCTGTACGAATGTCACACGACCTGCCTGAAGATGCTACACACCCACCTGATATCAGCACACAGGATCAAACCTCTGCTTTTGGCTTAAGTTAAAAATAAATTAGGGGAAGAACTCTTACATCATTTTGTGTGTCTTTCTGGTGTTAGCTTGTTCTGTATAGAATTTTACCAGGAGAACTTTTATTTGATGAATGAAGTACAGAGTGTTTTTAGGTGAGGTTATTCTCTGAAACCATCCATTCAGTTACCAGAAGTTTCTATGTGTTTACTTTTCAGTTTTCCTAACTGTCACTTCATTTACCATTTTCATTAGCAGAGTGGGACATAATTTTCCACTTAGGCAGTAGTTTATCCATATCAACCAATGGCTGATGCACTCACTTTTCTGTTCCCTACATTCTTCTACAACAAAAGATTTCCTGCTGTCCATTTTCAACACTACTTGATAATTTTTCTCTCCGACTTTTACCATAAAACAGGCCCCTTAGATAAGCAGGTAGTTCTCTGGCAGCTGGAATATATCAGCAATCATTTCTGTGCCTCTTACTAATGTCCAAACCCAAACCCTCACCTGGTGCAAACCATGACAGCTCCACTGACTTCACCAGTGCAGCAACCTGCTCTCCTTGAAGGTCCAGCTCATTAACCAGAAACTACTTACACCTCTTTCACGGAGACCCCTGCCTAACAAGGCACCTGGTACCATCATCATATTAAACCTTTCTTATTGTGCTCTAGAACAGTACAGTTCTCAGGACAGGACAGTGATATTTAAATGGGACTGTGGTCTCTGTGCAGGGGCACAACTTACAGTAATAACTGCATATTACAATGTGTATAGCCCAAACTTGATAATGCCAGTCCTGTGTGTTTCCAGCAGCCTTCAGTGGGGATGTGGTACTGAGGTATCTCATATATATCACAGGACCCTCAAGGCCACACATTTACTTATTCTACACTGCAAAGAGTTGTTCCTTCTCCGTTCATGCCAACAGGGGAGGAAATCTACCAAGTTATCTTTTTTGAAGTCTTTATAGTTCTTTCTTCCAGTTTCATTAATGAGTTGATGGCCACGGTACAGCAGTAAATTACTCCACCTTTGAAAAGTAGGTTAGCAACCTGAACAAGAGTGATTCCACTCCTGCAATTCTACCTCCTCCCCCCATCACACACCCTTTTTAATTGCACATTTTCTAAAATAGTCTAATGGTCTTTTTAGTGCCAGCACAGACAACAGTAATATGTCAAAATGTCGTGTGCAAACTCGCATATCTCTGTGTATCACAAATGTGATGTTTATATGGTTGATCTTAAACAAATGTATTTCCAAGCATACTTTTCCATAGCAGAACAAGATGCTGAAGTTTTTACCATATATTTTCTTCTTTATTTTCTTGTTTTTGGGTGTGTTGTTTTTTTGGGGTTTCTTTTTATTCTGTGTTTNTTTTAATTATTATTATTATTTTTTAACTCCTTATTAACAAGGCAAATCGTGTTTTACTTGTTTACCCTCAAGGAATTCTGCTCTTACGATTATTTTCATCATTTTAATTGTAGTGCAAATATATGAAAAACATCTTTCTAAAATACCAGCTGTCTTACAATGGCACAGTGGCCCATTGCATACTGGGGACCTGTTGTATTGCTACATTATTATGCACTGCCAGAACATACAAGGCACAAACACAGCTCAGATTTATCTACAATGAGCTTCCCAAAGCTTCTGCTTCCAGATATGTGGCACAGGCACACCTAAATAATATCTGAGGAGGTTTATTAGCTTGGGCACAGCCTCCCATGACCAGAGATCTGAGCTGGCAACAGAATAAGGGTGTCTGCACATCACACAGAGTCTGAGCTAACAGGCCCTTCTGGGGGAGGATTTGTTCAGAGCTGGTCTGAGCAGCTCAGTGCCTGTGATTCCACTGACCTGCAAGCTGGACAATCAGGCTGCAGGTGGAGAACTGAGGGTAAAGAGTATGGATGAATGGCATTTGAAGATAGAGAGAAGAGGTACAACAGTTTGCCAAGATAGCCACAGTTTGCTTGTGGAAATTTTTCAATTCACAATCCAGATACTTAAGCTTATTAAATAAACCATATATATATATTTCGTATTACTCTTAAAATTTTGCTTATGGCAGTGCTGAAAATTTAAAAAGTCATGAGATCATTAACTAAAGAAAGATATATCAGATATATCAACATACATTGTATTTTTCTCACTAGAGGGAAAACCTTTGTCATAAATATATAAATCTTGTAGTTTCACATGTGAAACAGAAGGCAAATTAAACTAATAATGCATAGAAGATTTGCTATATGTATGAACTGACAGGCATTAAATAAACAGTGTCTTGTTAGCCAAAATCTTTTTCCAGTTTGTAGGATGTCAATACACACATTAGTAATATCTCTAAAACTGACCCTCTATAGACAGGAAGAGAAATCTAATTTGCATTAGAATAGTAAACATTAAACTAATCTTGATTTCCACAGATCAAATCTATTTTTATTTTGATTTACTGGATATCAAGTGTCAATTTAAAGTGAATGTCAAAGAACATTAGTTTTCAAACTCCTGAAAAGATGAAGAAACCCCCTAGAGCAGTCAGCAAAACAGATCATGTTTCCTATTCCAAGATGTTCCAGTTATAGAACTTTGATGGTAAAATAAAACTCTTTAATCTGTGGCATAATCCTGAAGATAGCATGCTAAAACTTGAAGGACATCAGCATGCAGATGTTCTGATGTTTTTAACCCCTGGGCTACCTTGCTTGCCAAGAAAATTTAATGTCCTAACATGTACATTCATGAACAGTCTACTGCTAATAGTGTCTGTGGGACAGCAACGTTTCCTGCTGACAAGAGTCTGATCCTGAAAGTACTGCAGCTGGTATTTGGATATGGTGGAGAATACATTGGTTTGAACTTAACAAGAGGTTTTTCAAAGGTTGGAACCTGATTTGTGGAAGTTTTCTTAAAAACCTCTATTGCAAACTCCGGTCTCTCATATATTCAATAAACAAGTTAAGAGAACTGTTTTAGATTTGTGCACCTGACATGTATTGAGTTGTACTGATGAGGGTAATCACCTTGAAACCAAGAGATGACTCTTGCCAATTAAATGAAGCACATGTAGAAGGGTTTATGGAGCTGAAGCCTATTAATGAAAAATATTTACAACAGCCCAATGGGCTGTATACAATCCTTGTACTTTCTCTTTAAAACAAGTAAAAAATGTAAAAGTTGACTGGTAAACAAAAAGCACATGTTACCATATAATTACAAAAACATGCTCTTTAGAGTGATCATAACATTTTCATATCTAATCTCTTGGACTGTGACAGCTAATGCAGAGTGAAGCTCACACTGAAAACCCCCCATGGGGTGTGAACTGGGAAAGGATTTGTGCTGGCCACTGTGCTGAAGTTAGAAATAAACGATTCGTGGTTCAGGTTGGTTAAGAACCACTAAGCCCTGCTTTTTGCAAGCTTTACTGAAGTTTCCCATTGTGGAAAGAACAGACACAGGCTCCCAAGCTGTATATATGCACTGTCACTTAGTGTTGAGATCACTGCAGCCAGGGGAGAAGGACGAGAGGCTTTGTGGTGCTGCGTTCAGGTGCACGTAAGATCTAAAGGATTGCTCCATACAGCTCATTGGACAAGAACATAGAGGAGATGGAGAATCCAAGAGAAGAGAAGGAAGCAATTCTGTAACCTGCACTAGTAAACAGTTCATTTGATTAAGCTCTCAGTTCAGCAAATGCAGTGTCCAGCATAATCCATAAATCCATGCAGAGTTTTCAAAAACCCAATACATTTGAAAGAATGGGAAAAAAACTAAGAATATTCTTTTATTCCTTTCTAAAACTATGAAATTTGGACATGGGACATCAGTTTTTATGTCACCCATTAGAGTCTGTACAGTATTTCAGACTCACAGAAATATTTCTCGTGTGAAAGCCTAACTTTCAGGATTGCATCATTTTCCAGTGGGGAGTTTTCCACTGTCCATTAGGAGTTATTTTAAAAGGGCACATTTCAGGTTATTCCATCTAGCATACAGACAGACCGACAAAGACATGGACTTTGTATGGATTTTCTGAGGTAGATCTTACATATCACAGCTGCAACAATGAAATCCATCAGAAAGCTGACTGCTGGAGATACTCAAATTCCTGTGTAATTAGCACATCGGTAAGATCCAAATGCCAAACCCTAGCAACCTCAAGGAGCGTGCAAAGAAGCTGAGAAACACAGCAAAGAAGTGACATCTACATGACCTTGGCTTTTTACACAGTATCAGGCAGCTGGAAGACTGTTGCTCCTGAAGAAGGAGGAATGGGGGAAGGGAAAGAAGAGTAACTCAAGTTATTGCTTTGAAAATTTAGCACTTTCATAACTGGGACTTTAACCTTGAGTAATTTTCCAGGAAAATTTACTAGGAAGTGAAACAGGAAGCATTTCTCCCTTATGTTGTTTTGATTAGTCATTATGAAAATATCAATACAAGCCCAGGACTGTACTGAAGTTGCCTGGAACCTGAGCTCCATCTCTCAGCTCATTTATAGAGATGCACTTCTCAAAATGGTCAACTTTACAATAATCTTTGTAAAGCTGAGATCTTACACCTCCTTTTGCTGATCCAAGTTTAGGTATCACATTATAAATGTGTTATGACACCAAACCTGTACCTATTAAATGCCACAGGTGCACAAAATTCCTGATAGTTTGATAAGCAGCAAAAGCTCATTTCATGTATTCCTCTGTTCTTCAAACTGCTATCAATCAATGGGATTCATCCAAGAGATATTTGTTCCGCTAAGAGATTCATGCATGGAAAATGACACAGAAAGGGAGTTTATATACCTAAATTCCTCAAAACCCAGACTTACCTCAAGACAGAGAGGTTGGACATATATACCTTCACACAGGGCCCTACCTTAGAAGTGTGGACTTGTATTGTAGGGACAGAGCAAGTCAACTGGGAGGGGAAAAAGAAAGCCTTGCCTTTTTTATGTATTTCATTTTCCCTCCACAGTTATGTTCCCCCATTTCTCAATGGCCAGTGCAGGTCAGCATTTGTGTGTTAGGTGTCCTAATCTGCCACTAGCACAGAGCAGCAGGAAAATTGCCCTGTCCCAAGAGCAGAAGCGAAGCAGGGAGGGAGTTGTGACTCAGAGGGATGTGTTTGAATCATGGGGCCTTCCACGGGAGCGGGTGCAGTTTATGCAGTTCTTGCTCAGGGCTGTGCTTTGAGCACTGTCTGGTTTTCAGATCACAATGGAATGGAAATAGCAATGTATGGACTTCTAACAAGTATCACAAATGAGCATCTCATGACAGCTCAAGACTGTGTTTATTACATGTTATGCAATTTTTAGAGCATAAAGAATTCTATCATTGTTTATCTAATCTGACTTATTGCTATTGAAATAAATTGCTTACTTAAAGAAATGAGGAAAGCATGATCTTATGGGGTGTGTTACAACACTATTGAAAATACTTTTCAAAGCAGACTAGGAGATCTGGATGCTCAATCTCTTTTAATAGAGAGGCTTTGAACCCCAGCCTTGAATATTTCCCACATATATTAGCAAACATGAAACAATACAGAAGCCATACATTTCTGGGGTAGAAACTTCAAGTTTCCTTTGTATGTGTGCACTACAGAATCTAGTGTGTAACAGCTGGTCTCCTCAAGCATTGCATTAACTGGGGACCAGGAGAGTTACCCCAAGAACAGAGCAACTAAATAGTGAATTTCATGCTGGGCTGTTGTCTGGATTTCCAAAGAAACCCTGCAATTGTATCCCAGCTAAAGCCAAGATGATGTGAAAACATTTCCTAGTATTCTGTCTGTGCTGCTGTATAGCTTTCCCACATCTGATAATATCAGGACTTCTTAAACCATCTTTAATAAAGAGACATCAGGCAACAAAATGCTGTAAGTACTGGGATAAAGAAGAGAGAAAGAGCAGCCTCATCAGTGCTAAAATTCAGTGGTCCCAGGCGACTGTAGCAGTGGGGACAGCCATGCAGAAACAGGTCACACATCCACCTGTGTGACTTGATAACAGAACCAATTAAAAGCTTTGAGCTTCATTTTCATCTTTGCTTTTCCTTAATTATCCTCGAGGATTGGTAATAATTAAAACAGAAATCCTACATTTCACCACAAATTTACAGCAATATCAGCTTCCCATACCACTCCATAAATATCCTTTTCCTCTGACAAAGCAGTAACATTCTCTTCTCAAGGTGTTTTTACTTCTCATTTATTCTATGCTCCAGCATAAAGTGGGCTTAAAATGCAGCCAATCAAGCCACATTACTCTCTTAGCTTGCTTTCTGCTTCTATGTTGTTGTTTTAGGAAATTTAAAAGCAAGGACTACTTACACTGCATAAATCCTTCTGGCATGCCATATTAGAGAATAAGAAATACAACAAGAATGATGTACTTGAAGAAAAGTAAAAAGTCAAGAAAGTAGTAAAGTTGAGGTCAGGAATTTAGTTGTCCTGATTCTTTTCATAGATATTTTGTGTCTGTGTGTGTGTCTTGCCCTTCCACAATGGAGCTGCCATAATTTAGCCCTTTATTTGGCTCTGTAAAGCACTAAGGAATGCTCAGTAAATCAAACAGGTGTGAAGTGGGTGCAATAAGCCTAACCCTTGCTTTCCACATACAGAGGTTTTGTACAAAGAAACTGTGTCTGAAAAGAAATGTAGGTTTTTAAAATTAGATTTATTTTAGATACTGAAGGTAAAAAACTCAAAGGATGTGAAGTGTTTTCTACTAAATCTAGATGTCACTGTAAGATTTCTCTGAATTAGAGGATTTCTTGAGGAATGTAGATACCGCTGGATGTGTGAAGAAAAGCTGAGCATGTACCTACACTATTCACAAGACAGCTTCTGATTCCAATCAAAGCAACCCAGGACTAACATCAATGGATGATATATAACAAATGGAGAAATCAAAAGGTGGCAAAGCTTCTTGCTCCCTTCCCTGGCTCTGTGGAGCTTACCACAGGCATTGTGACACCTTAATGCCATTCAGCAGCCAGAGGTAAGTGATCTTCCTTTCCTGCAGGCTCCCTGTGCACTCTTGTTCTATAGTTTCTTCTCTATCTCTCACATACTATTGCAGTGTGGTTTGTGTGGGTTTTATTTTTTAAAGTATTTGATTTCTCTGTTGGTTGATTTTGTATCAAATTAAATTCTGAAACTGTACTTAAAAAAAATCCCATATAGTCCAAGGTGTCTAATCAGCACTGTCTCCTGATCCCTACCTGTGGAGCTGCAATTAATATCAACACTGTAAATTGACAGTAATCACTGAGCCAGTGCCATGGAGGCTGGATTTAATCCATGACCATTTTTTAACTCCACTCTTATCAGTGGTAACTAGATACAGCTCAGTGACTTCAATACAGCTTCGCAAATCAGAACCATCGTTCAGGTTCCAATACATTGTACTACTAAGTCCGAAATTATTTCCTGTTTTCAATTGTTCCTAGGTTTCTAAACTATTTATAATTTAAATGGAAAATTTTCTTTCTACAGGTAAGCAGGATGATTGCTCCCTGTTTGGTAAAATAGGATATAATTCCTAAATACAGGAAAGGCATTAGTTGTGTTTTATAAGGAGAGAATACTTGTTTGTGCCTGGCTGAAAGTGTTATTACATATCATTAGTACTCAGTGAGGCACAGTTGCTGGAGGGATGTGGGAGGATATTCTTATTAAAAATGGTTTCATATGCACCAACCACAATAACTCCAGCTCTCCTCCTCATGTTCTGTATTGCTTGCCATCTTTTTTATTATAACACCAACGCAGTATCCAGTTCCCTGGATTCCCTGCATGCCCTTTTCCCTAGAGGGTTAGTGGCAGTGTGGCCTCTCACTGGTTCCAGACTCAGGGTATGCTGACTGGTTACCCTGCACTAGAAGGTTTTCTGGTTGAAAGGCAGGGCAAACAAGAAAAGTGGTGATATTATTTATAATATTAACATATAAACAAGCATTAAAATCTACAATACTAAAAAAGATAACATAAATGGATACTCCTAAATATGCAGTCATGTATCATTGCTTTCTCACAGGCAGGTTTTTGTTGACTTGTTCACGATTCTGCCCAGATTGTAATTACCACAAACCAACACTGAACACAGGCCTTGCAGTATCTGTTATTGGATCTGCTGACTAGAAAATACATGGGCTCATGGTCCTTTCATCAGTTCTGACAACAAAGCTGCTAAAACAGGTTTAACCTAATTATGATAATCAGCTAGACAATTTAAAAGAGAAAAAAAAGTAAGTTAGTCAGTGTGGAGCAAAGAAAACTCTAGCAAAGAAAGAGGTGAAAGTTCCTGAAAGAAACTTAAAAAATCTATCTAATAAAGTCAAACCATACCAAGTTTCCGGGCTCTTGTGAATGACTGCTGACATTTCCACTAATTAAATTAGTCCATTTTGTTAAAAAAACCCCGAACTTCAACTAAAATTCATCCATAAACTTCTATTTGTCTTTCTGCCTTTGTCCTTATACTCATTGATAAGCACAGGTGAACAAAAAAAGTACTGTGATTTGCAGAACCTGTCTCTTTCAGCTTCTTTGCAGCTACTTTTGTGGTAGAACCAACAAAAAAAAGTATTCCCCTACTATCTTTTTTAACAAGGCCAATGGGAAATAAGCCTTGATCTAAAATAATCATCACCGAATGAACATTTGGCATATGTTACATCAAAGAAAGGACAGCAGGGAAAGGAATGTGGGATAAGGGCAGGGAGCAACATTATAAATACAATGACATTAAACTCAATAGTTTGGGGCAGAAGGGGCAATACAGCCATGAGAAAGCCATCTGAGCATGATAAGAATTTACCTTCTCAAAAGCATCATACTATTAGTTTCTAAAAAAGATAAGATGAGCTCCTAATCTGTGAACTACTCTATCAACACAAAATATGGACTAAGGGCATGTTTGGCTGGATTATTAGATATCTAATTTACATCAACTTTATCTGAAATCATGTCCCTAACACCCCACATGAGAGTAGAGTATTTGCAAATTCACTGGTAAGAGATCAAGCTTTTTTTTTTAGTTTATACTGTTCATTTTTAGTTCATGGAAGTCAGTTTGGCATTTATATCTCTTAACTGCAATGGCATTTGAATGCTTGAGTGTTGTTAGATGGAATTCTCTGAGATCTATTTAGCTCCTGTGGACAACCAGAAATTTAAGGAAGGAAAAATATTTTATCTTTTTATATTTATTTTAAAATTAATATTGTAAAAATCAGCGATATGTCAGTATCAACCACGGGAGATACGCTCAGCTTTAGAGAGTGTCAGGCTGCTCACACTGCCCCTCTGTGGCCACCGCTACACCATAATAATCAGCAATATGTATTTAACATCCCCAGCTTTCTTCATTCAGTGAAAGGTAACAGAGGGTGAAACTCATCTTGGGTTACTCACAGCAGGTGCTCATTGGAAGCTAAAAGTAGTGTGAACACATCTTACATACATTCCTGTATCTCCCCCAAAAACATCTCAGGCATTTTTAGAAATCTTACTTATCTTGGAACACCAATTTTTAATTTTACAGCTTTTCTATGCACAGACATTTGAAAGATTGGGGATATAACGAAAATTAAAACAACTGGGGACAAAGAATGTTGAAGTACCTGAGCTCATGCTTGTCAATCCCATCACTTTTCCTGATAAACTGCAAGTTTGCTGATAATTTACCTTAACACTATTTTTGCTGGCAAGCTGTAGGCCTGTCAAACATCTCAAATTTATACGTGGCCACTGGAATGGGCAGAGAAATATCTGTATGTTGCAGAATTGACCTGCAGATCTGTAGCAAGTTTGATAATATCAAGAATGTTTAAAGACCTGAAAAGTCTGTGTACTTTTCTGGAGGGGCTTCCTCTACAAGAATCCAAAGGGTTTTTCTGGCAGTTTTGGAAATACAAAGCTTTCAATATGTAACCCCCTTTTCAGCTAATTGTATGATGTGCACAGTGATTTTATTTATTTACATTTTCACAGTCTTTTTGAGGATTAATATTTTTCAGAGGAAGATAGACAGTAGCAGATAGAAGGCTTTATTCTTCCACTGAGTTCAGTGAGTCAGGCATTTAACTTGTCTCGAAATTTACCCGTCTTAGTTGCAGCTTCAAAAAAAAAATCTTAATCTGCAGAAAGGGAATAATGGAACTGTTCTACTTGAAAGAGACACTGGGAAGATATCTTCTCTGGGGACATGCTCATGCTGCCTGACAAGACCAAAAGAATAAAAATGAACAGACCAAAAGAGTAGAAATCCCATGTGTTTATGACATCTTTGACACAAGACAGCAAAGTAGCATATTTCCCATGACACAGTTGGTTGTGTTTATTAGGGTAGTACAAAGCAAGATCTGGACACAACCTGTACTGGGACTGTGATCTGAATTACAGTGTAGAAGAGGTCAAAGGCTTTCACTTATGCCTAGGCCTGTATTCTTATGGGGAAAGTATCCACTGTGGATTGTAATGAGTATGGGGCTACCTAAAACTGCAGTCACTATCATTTTTACCAAATGCAGCCTAGATTAAGGGGATGAAACAGGGGGGAAATGATGTAAACTAACATATATATCTAAACTCTATCAAACAAATTAATGACCACAATAGACTTCATGTGTTACAGCTAATTTACATTTCAATATCCCACAGATATCCCCTCTGCTGATTGTGCCCAAAGGATGTGCTTTCAACTTAGTTACAATCTGTTCTATTCTGTTACAGATTCAATTTATATTGGGTTTCATATCTACAGACTTATATGTAACTTTCAGAATCAGGGAGGATTACCACATTGCCGGGGGGGACTAAGCTGAAATGGAGCATATGGCTATTAATATAATTATGAATCTGTTGCTTTAGGCTACATTAGATTGCCTTTGGGGTTCTGATTCTTAAGAAGAAAGGATTGAACTACAGTCATTCTCTTTTGGTGCAAAAGATTTGGAATAAATAATCACTTCTGTACTTTTTTACATTATTATTTACATGCTTCGTTTAGGTAACCTACAACATGGCAAAAATTTAGACAGGGTTTTGGCTCATCATATTATTTGTGGCATATTCAGCTTCAAGCATTTGTTTTTGTTTTCCTGCTTTTGTTAAAAAAGTTCATAATACTTCTATAGGGCTTTGTACTTTTAAGTCATTTTAACAGAAGTCATGCTCAGCTTTAGAACTGCCTGCTGTTCAGTTCAGTGTCTTGATGCATTAGTGCCCTTTTATTCACTGCAACAGCTACCGTGAGTTACTTTCTTGAAATAACATATTTCAAACTATTGTATCTTGGGTGAGAATAAACTGAAAAGCATTGGTCTGCAAGGAGAAGCTAAATTAACATTTTATAAGCTGGGTAACTTGAATTGCTGAGAGTCAATTACATCAAGCATCAGTTGAAATCAAAGCTTCAACTTCTCTCTTCAACAGACTAACTAGTTTGAATTTAAAGCATCAGATAAACGGAGCTAGATATTTGCATGTGTGAATAAGAGCTGAATTAGAAACAAATCTGCAGGGTTCCAATGTACTGAAGATAAGTCCCAGATTTTCACCTGACACCTCCATCAAGCTGGGGAACAGGACACAGAGAAACAAAATTATGTCAGGGGTCTGGAAAGTGTCAAAGGGTGTTTAAGGCGAATGGAAAAGTGGTATTTGGAGGGATAGATTTACATAGAATTACAGAACTGGATTTTCTAACTTTTGTCTCTACTGACAATCCCCCTTTCTCTTCTCAGTAAAATGAGAATAAAGGCATTTGCAGGGAAAGGGGGAGAACTGAGATTGCTTAGTACTCTAAGTCCCACAGCATGAAAAAACAAACCCTCTTTTACAAGTGAGAGAGAAAAAGAAGGAATGAAAAGATAGATTTACTAGAATAGGAGAATGTAAGCAGATATTGAAGTTCTGGAGTGGCTCTGATTTACAAGGCATTAAAGAGATCCAAAAAAGAAGAAGCCGTGCACCACTTTTTAATTTAAGACTTTGCATTATGATTACTCGATATCTTTCCTCAAACAAGAATAACAACCTAACGTGACTGTGCTTAACAGAGAGCACGGAAGGGACTGTGAGTGATGGTATTATAGTAGGTAGTCAGCTGAAAATGAGCTGTCAGCAGATACACCTGACAAGAGAAAGATTAAAATCAAACCCTATCTAGTATGTAGCCCTGTCCTCAGGGAACTGTGCTCCTGTATGTGGGGTTGATCTTGTTGTGCAGTTTGGCAATACCCAGCACGGAGTAAAACAAGTGTAATATTATATAAACAACCCATTGAGCTCACAGAGGGCTGAACGTCCCCAGCAATAATACCCACTAAAAATACAGAAGTCACCACCTAATTGCAAACTGCAAAACTGCATGTCTGAACAGGCTCTTGAGAGTGTTAATATTAATCTGCAAGTACAAGTGATAATTTTACACACAATGAAGTATGCTCTCCTAAGGCAAATAGTATGTTTTGCAGGTACCAGTTTGCAACCTGACTTGCAGAATTCAAGCACTACTATTTATAAATATCTCAGGTGTAACCTCATTGTATGAGACCTGTAGTGCACCTTTAAGTAGTTTATGGCACATCTTGCACAATATTTCACAAAGATCACTCCCATTTTTAAAATCTCCTTCAAACTGCCACAGCCTGAGTGCCTTGCCCCATATACAGCAGGTTTTCAAAGAAATGTTGATTTGAAGCCATGAGTTACCTTCTCCCTCCCTCCCGAAACCCAAGATGTACATTTTCCCTGTAACTGACACTTTCTCATAAGATTTTATTTTGATATGTCTTTTTGTCCTGCAATGTTTCACCACCCAGCAGCACTCTGCTCATCTGCACTTCAATGGTACAATTCACCAGAGGTACAGGTTTAAATAGCACATCTTGAGATGGGAACAATAAAGGGGGGGGTGGCTCTACAATAAATAAATAAATAAAGCCCTATCACACACTTAAAGCCAAATGCCTGCTGGGACTTAGGTTCAAAAGCACATTTGGAAACTGATCCCTTGAGAAGATATGTTTGTTACAGTGTTTGGCCTCAGGATTTAAAAGGATTTGCTTTTAAGCTGTTATTTTACTGCAAGTATGTGACTGGAGGCCTCAGGTGTGAAAGTCCTTTGATAAAAGGGACTAGTGTGCGCCAGATAGAGTGAATGAAAAGGTTAGCACTAACAGGAGCTGGGAAGGGGAAAACAGGGAAAGGATGTGGACAAAGTCCACTAAGTTTAAGGCAAGCAAATGCTTGGAATGCAAGAGGGATGAGAAACCACAAAAGCCCTTGAACTTCTTGCTTTGCATGCAGCAGTGATTACAGGAACAAACTCTTGAGGAACTGAACACCAAAGTTGCAAGGAAGGGTCATTTCCACTTAATCAGGTGAAGCCCATCTGGAACCTGAGCACAAAACCTTCCATAAAATATTATGGCTGCAAGAAACCACAGGGATCATCCAGGCCCTCGGCTGTGCTGCAAGATCAGCTCTACTTAGGTCACTTCAGACAGATAAATGTTTATCTACCTGCACTTAAAGACCTTCAGCACTGGAGACACTGCAGTTTCACCACAGGAAATCTAATCCAGTGCTTCATTCTATTTCCATCAGAAAGTGTTTCTTAACGTCTGACTTGGATGCTTTGTGCTGCATCCCACGCCTGTTGCTGCTCATCCTGTCTGTAGGGGATAAAAAAGAAGAGCTTAATCCCTTTCTCTTTGCCAATCTTTCATGTATTTGATGATCCTTTGGTCTCTGAGCTATATTAGTCTCATCATACTGTGTTCCTCATACACCACTGATTTCATGAGCCAAAACTGCATCCGTTTTCTCATCAGAGAATCTCTGCATCATTTGCATTTTAGAAGTCAGGTGCATCATTTTTCATTTGCCATAAGGTAATCCTACACTGTTTCCTCAACCACTCCCATATAACAGAGAAACCTTTCTGCCACCCCAAAAATTGCTCTGAAGAAACTACAGTAAGCACAGCACGCTGCACTGAAATGTGCAAAACTCACACTTCCCCACAATGTGCTTGATAGTGGAATTGAGCGCTGTTTTTCCAGTGTATTTCATGGCACTGCTCTTGCAGTGCTCTCAAACTGCCAAACCTGTGGGCTGCACTTACAGTCTGCCAGACACCGGCCAGTTTAATGGTGGCTCAGTATCAAAAGTTTATCCTGAACAGTATATTCAATATATCTATTGGTTTGTTTCAACTTCAGAATCCTGAAGAGCATCCAAAACTAGATGTGGGCACATGATGAAAAAATTGTAGTTCGTGTTACATATAAATTTGACCTAATCTGGGGTAAGTACATGCAGTCCTCAAACAGAACTCTTGCTAACCTTCATTCCTTTACTGAAATAAGAAGAAACAATAATTGGCACACCACATATTTGTTGACAGGACCCATGCCATCCTTTTCAGAGTAACAAAGAATTCTTGGTTATCATGACTATCACACTGTGGGTGCAATCACAAATAATTTACAGGTGCACAGCTTCCATGAAAAATCAGGCTAGTCACCTTCTACCATAAGAATGTTCTCAGGGCATCATGTCACCATAAGAGGTTGTCAAAATACATAGAAATTTTGCTCTGGAATGCTACATATGCATCAAATTGACTGCAAGGAAAAGCACATTTTATTTATAGGACATTTCATATTCTATAGCAACTAATTCAGAGCTGCCTTGCCAAATAAACATTGCATATGCTGTCAAATGTTGCACAGCAATCAAGATCAGACTCAGAGTTCTTTTTTGTTCGTTTTTGAAGCTGCAGTCTATTCCAGCTTGGGTGACCAAACACCATTCACGCATGTCCTTCTTCAGATTTTCACTACAAAATAAAAAGAAGATCTCTTCGGTAACAAGTACATACAGACATTATTCCACATGATTTCAGACGGTGAAAAGCCCTTCCCGAGTACACTTTTCCTCAGTAGTGACTAAACCCCTGGAAAGCTCCCACAGCACAAACCCTGACTGCAATCGTTGTGTGTGGCTCTGCCCCGTGGCCGGATGGATGTACTGCAGGGGCTTCAGCAAACAGCCTCTTTGCAACAGAAAGAGTTCTTGGCCATTGCTTTGATCATTGATGTTACAGAGCTGTATTTAGCTATTAGTTAGTCCAAAAATATGATGTGGCTCTTTAGCCCTAGGAATGCCTACATTCTACATACTTCTCTCACTGCCTCATTTCACTGTCATTGTCAAAACACACGTTTTTTATTTCAGCATCAGGTTATTCTGTTTATGACAGGATTTAGATATGTGTATAGTCTCAGCTGGGATCTGTACTGGACTCCACAGGGGGAAAAAAACCCCAAATATATATATAACAGCAACTTTCTTTTCAGTTAGAGAGGCAGCTCTCACATCTCATCATGGTCTGTATCTATAATTGTGTAATGCAATTGCAGATCTTACTTGGCAGACAATTTAGATTCAATATTACAGCAAAACTGAAATAGTATTAAGCAACGGACAAGTAGAGCTCATTAAAAGAAAACAAATATGTACAATAAACATCTTGAACCATAAACTTTTAAGACCATCCTGTTCTAATGATACAACTTCACAGAGTGTTCTGGATTTCCAGGTCTAGATTATTCACTAAAACCAGTTTCAAATAAAAATGCAGTTTAGTTCCAGCTGGGATCCAAGTTGAAAAAAAACTAAAGTAATGTATGTAATCATACCAACAGAAATCATGACTCATTTTGCTTGAAGACAACACAGCAAATACTTCTAAAAGCTGGCAAACACAGGACTGCTGCAAGATGATGTGTCACTGCCCTGGAACAGTGCATAACAGAGCAGATTAAGGTCTTTAAACATCAAGGAATACAGGTGACTGACATCCCTTCTGATAGTGCAGCAAGAGATCTAAAATCTTGGCAGAATGATATGATGAAAACAGAGGTAGAGGCTGAGGTGTTTGATTTTTGGCATCATTTGGGTCTATAATGTTGCAGTATTTAATCTTGTGAAAAGCAAGTATTTTTTCAGCTTTAGCTAGCTGAGATTCTGCACACAACAGCATTAAATGCTAAAGGGGGCATCTTGACATTCTCTGTATTTCCTTTTTCCATTGATCTCTTTCCAAAGAAGGAAATTAAACAGACATAACACCAGTGATAGAATACAGACGAAGAAAATGGTTAATCACATCAGACACAATTCTGAAATCAGCAGGCCACGCATGCCAGGAAACATGGATTTATGGGGCATTTAGAATGTAGCACAATCTTTTCTATTTCTCTATATTGGGGCAATTTTTAGATTTTTATTCATTAGATAGAGTTGCAAAGTATATCTCTAAAATGTGATTCGAATCAAATCAGCTAACTAAAAGCAACAAAATGGGAGAAGATAGTTGGGATACTTAGTTAAGGATGCTACAACATAGAAAACAAAAGTATTATTCCCTTAAGCCTAAAGCATGGTTTATTAGGTCACACCAAAGGTACAATAGCCCAGCACCCTGTCACAACAAAAATGATGGTGATGCTTCCCAGAAGTCATCACCAGACTCCAAAATTTTCTGACTCCAGGGTCTTCCAAGCCAGTAAATGTGCTTGCATTTAACAGTTCTTGGTTGTTGTTTCCTCCATGCACTTGTCCAGTTGCTTTTCAAGTGTTAGCACTATTGGTTGACAGAATACCAAATTCATATATTGCCAGCAGTGCTTTGGACAATGGACATTCTTAACATCCTTCTCTGAACTGGATTTCAAGATTCTACCTTGGTATCTTGGAACAAAATGATCCAACAATTGGTAAGGGCTGAAAGCTTTTAGTGCCTTCTGTATAGCACCATTCTGAATCTGCATGAAACAACTTAATAACCACTTAATGGCTTTTCTACTGCGTTCAAGTTACATAACCATGCACATTAATATGTCAAACTGATGTGAAAATGAAAGTATTTTCTTTTGCAGAGAATTTAGACTACAAGTTGTTAAGTTACAAAGGGAAATATGAGATTGAGAATTGCAAAACCAGGCATTACAAAGCTTCTGCAAGTAAGGAATGGGGATTGAAAGAAACTGCAATTTCAAAAATAAAGGTTATTACGCAGCTGCAAAGCGTGGTTCATCCCTGTCAGACTCCCCTAGGAAAGTGCAGGTGCCGGAGCCGAATCCCACCTGTGCCTTGAGGCCACTAGGTGTCAGCATCCGCCACTCGCAGCGTTTCCATCATCCCTCCCGAACCGGGACAGGATGCGCATTTGGAGCAAACAACTTGGCTTTACCCCAAGTCGTGGTATCTCCGTATCACTGCTCATCCTGATCTAAGTATTTATCCATTTCCTTACGTGTGAATGGTGACCAATTCTGCTCAGCTAAAACATTTGGGACAGAGGAAGGTTAAACACAGACGAATTCTCACACAGATAATAGGTTGGAGTTTAAGCAATTCTTTCTCCTGGTGCTAATACCTCTGGCTGTGATAGAATCCTATCACATCATTACTTTCTCGGGAATGCCTTAGTGAGAAATATAATTTTGTATATTGAATCATAACTGCATTCCATTTTTTAGGGGAAAAAAATCAAGTCCTCTTGCTTCATCAGAGAAGAGGAAAACAAACTGAGAAAATGAATTAGATGCGTGGTTTATGTATTGTCACAATTCAGAGATCTCCGACAGTGGCCTGTGATCAAATTTCAGAGGGAATATAAGCAACAGGTAAATTTGTGGTGTCTGTTCTTTATTAAGTAATCTTCTGCTTGTTTAAAAGATTAAGATTGGCTTAAAGGTGACATGTCTGGATATTCTTCTTACCCACAGAAATATCTAACTTGTCTAGGTCTTCCCTACTATAATTCTTAATAGTGAGCCAGGACCCTGCTCCTAATTTTGCCTCCTTGGTGGACATCTGTCATTATGTGTAACACAGGATTGGTCTCAAATTTATTCAACAATATTTCACGTGCTCCAACATTAACAAAGCTGGAGCACTTGCCACTTTGTTAGGAGCAAGAACATACCCTTCCAAAAGTCAGTTGGGAGTCCTCCAATCTCTAATTGCTTTCCACAGGCAGCAAGTTGGGCCCCATAACTTATGGCAGCTTCAGACTTCTGGGGCAGAGATACCTATTCAGCTCAGCTAATGCCAAAGGATAAATTATCTGTGCAATTTGCAGAAAAATCCAACCAGATACATCCCTTCCTGTTGTGTTGTTTTATGTGGTATTTCAGAAATCATATTCATAGATCAATGAATTCAGTTACTTTAATTTGCTGAATTTTACAATGAGGCTCAACCAAACATAAAATAGATTGGCAGATCCAGGCAAAACAAATTCCTATATTCTGCAAGCTATGAACATTATATCACATCACTTCAATATCAAAGGGCTGATTAATGATTCTGACATTTCTGAACTTAGCAATTCTTCCTTGTTCAGATATGAGGCATTGCAGAAGCTGTGATGGTTGGCCAAAGTTCTGTCCATTTATCTCACTAAATTATTGCCCATTCATTTATCTTTCAGCTGTGTTATTTAAGCAAGGCTGCATTTTGAGGCAGAAACTTGAGCAATGACATCTTGGTAGCCTGGTGGGGCATGCCTAAATTACGGAGCGCTTCCTGCCAAACTGAATCCAAGATAATCTTTCCACGGAGGAAGCCAATGGGATGGTTAAGCAGACCAGTGGTGTGATTAAAAGGCATAGTAATGCCTCATGACCCACTTGGGGCACATGCCCGGCACAAGCAGTTCTTATCATCGTATGCCCATGACGCCAAAAAAAACTAAGGGAGGCCCTGGATGTAACCAGAAAACACATGTAGACCAGCTGCAAACACACTGCTGTGCTGTGGGTAATGCAGGGCTTTGAACCTGAAAGCCTAATCCTGCAGGACCCTGGACACTCCGCTCCCCTCGGGAGGGAATTGCCTACAGCTGGAACCCACCTTGGCTGCCTCGCACAGGTGGATGTGATTTGGGTGATCAGGCTTTTCTGGCCTCAGCACACCTGATGTTAATTACCCTCATCAGCCACTGACTGGCCTTCCACAGCCAGAGCTGCCCACTGGGCAGAGGTGCATGGCAGGGTGAGGTGGACAAGGAGGGGATTGCCCTGAGGGAATATTTGGCTCCATTTTCTCCTTTCTTTTGAGCTGCTACTTTCTGCCTGCCACTGAGGAGGATCCAGGATACTCTTGGTCTCAGGTAGGAAGTTTTTGATCACTTTGGATTAGGATATGCCCAGGTAGCTGGAAGGATGAGCTATGTGGCCCCAGAGAAACCCAGCAAAAGGTGTCATCTCTTTTCTCGTGGCCGTAACTCTGCTAGTGTTGATTTTCGTTGTTCCCAAAGTCACAAAAGGGCCTGTGAGGAGTTGCAGATCTTGCTCCGTAAGACTTTGTTTACACTAGATTCCTTTTTTTCATACTGTTATCTATGACTCCAGCATAGCTGCAGCTCAACCAGTGGCAGTCTTGGATTACACAGGCCACTGGCACTTTAGATAAAGTTTTTGAATTTGGGCCATCTGCCAAGTCCCATTAACTTCCAGAAAGCCTAACTCCACTATGACTTTGAAAACCCACATCCTAACACTTGTTTCTTCTTGACCTCTTCTGATCTTTCTTTTCTTCTGCCATTAACTGTGCGTTCAGAGCCACATCCAGAACAATCACAGTTAAAATTACTGCAGTAATTCCATGGAAGGGCAACAAAGCAAGGGATAAATATGGAAATTTAATTTGTCTGCTTTGAGGACAGTGAGAACCTTCTGATACCTGGGCATTTGAGTATTAGCATCCATACCTATTTCCAGAACAAACAATTTTTAACAAAAATCCTGGAAATTAAGCAGTTCTACAGCTGAACAACAAGTATGATTTGCTCAAACAGGAAAGGAAAGGAGAATATAAACATCACGTTCTGCTTGGTCTTTTCCACTTTATAAAATAATTTAGTGCATATTGTTTTATAAACAGATGTTTAGAAAAAGTTTATTGTGACATATTTACATACTCAGAGATGTCACATTCAAAAATACAAAGCGAAGGTACTTCTTTGAGAAACACTATCAAAAAGAAATAGACTTTTGCTTTTTATTAAGATCCAGTAATTAGATATGATTTTACAGCACTTATGCTAAAATTACAACTCACATTGATTTTCAGACATGAAAATCTGAGTGTAGTTGTGCATTTATATGTGCTTAGTGGACAGAATATTTGCTATTGAAGGTAGTACAACAAATAAAGCACACAGGTTATGTAGACTAAACAACCCCAGGAGGTTTTGTTTGGTGAATTAAACAAACTCTTCCAAACCTAGGTGTAATATCACACTATTTACCCAAAAATATTGTGTGAATAATGCTGTGAATGAGAATATGAGCATGGAAAACTCTGCTTGGTATTGTTAAAGTGCTTGATCTTCTTTAGATGTATTTCCCCTCCTAGGTGTTTGCCTTCATTTTGCTTATCTTTGCAACATTGTTTCATAGGTAAATTCTTACCAATTTTTATCAGTGCAATGAGTGTTTCTTCATGACTAAGACTAAAGTTATTCCAAAGGAGTTATTCAGGCACCAGAACAACATTGCCTGAAACACTGCTCTGAACACCAGCCTGTCACATATGAGTGTATTCTGGCCAGAGAAAGAGTGATCTACAGCTCCTCTTTCCTTGCCCCTGCCCAAGACACTGCTTTATTTGCTTCTGCATCCCATAATCTTTTTGCTCTTCTGTGGTGTGTCCAATTTAGAGAAACCATCACTCTTCCTCTTCTCATTAAATATGCTCAGAACACTTTGTATAAAATAAATAAAAATACTGAGTAGTTAAAAAAATGTGTATTTTTGATAGGAGGAGGTTTAAAGCCAAGGCACTAATTAGTCAACGCAGATGCAGGAAGTTAAATTTTGATGATGTGATCAGATATAAAAGAATATAATACACAGTCAAAGAGGGGAAAATGATGTATTATACCCTCAAGAAAAGGATTTGATTTGTTTGCCTTTTAAAGTCAAGTGCTGAAGCTGAATGAGCTGAGACCCAGTTTTAATGCACGGAGAAGAACATCTGTGATGGGGATGGTCCAGAATATGCAACATATGGAATCATCAGACAAAACCCCATTTCAGCTTCAGAGGGAAAAATGCAACCTTCCCCTCCAGCTACAGATCCTACAGAAAATCCCACAGAAAGGGGGGGTCAGTGGCACCCAGCAAACACTGATGTTTCAGACGTAAGGGATACACCTGTGGAACAGCTGGCATCTTGGCCTGGCCCTGTGCTGAAGCAGCTCTTTTCCCTCTTAACAGAAAGCAGACTCATTTTCCTCTGTGGAGCAGGGAAGGGGAAAGACATAACTCATCCAAAACAGAACTGTAAAGTCACTCTTAACATTTGCAGTTCAGCCACTTGGTGCACAAGATCTTTTTGCTGATAATGCTTTGTCCACCTATTTACAAAGCTCTTTTAAGACCTTATAATGGCATGAACATCATCAGAGTGGACTAAGACAATATACTATTATTAGTCTGAAGATTCACCAGGCAGCAGTACTCTCAATTTTCCTGCTTGCCCTTTTTACCTTTATTCCAGGAATTTATGTACTAAACACCAGCATGATACTCAAAGCCCTTCAATAATAATATTACTCTTAGCAAATATTCAACAAAACATCCTTCTAGATTTTTTTGGGGACTGAGCTGTAGATAAAGGCAAAAGAAAATATCTACTTCAGAGTCTTTTTTTTCTCAGGGGACAAACTAAAATAACATGTCTGAGGCCAAGGGCTTTATCTCCTGCGCTGATGGACTTTGACATTGCAGATTTCAGTGACAGCAAAAATTTGTTAGAATCCATCACTATATAAACTGATTAAGTGCACAACAACTTCATTTTTAGCAGTGATTTAGGGTGCTGCTAAAGTGACAAATGTTGCATGCACAGTTGTTACCTAATAATCCAGGCTTTTAGCATGAATAGAAAAATCAGATATTTATTAGACAACTAGAACGCTTTAAAGAGAATTAAATTTGTTTATTCAACCACCCAGCTGGTGTGGTAGAAAAAGTAAATATTTCTTGGAATTTTTGAAATATTGTTCATCATTAAGAAGTTATTTCTGAAAACACCATTAGGAGTATTTTTACAAGCAGAAAAAGTGATAGGCAACATGATAGAACCCAAATTTATTTTTATTCTCTCTCCCAGATGATTTTCTTAGGCTGAAGGTCATAATTATCATATGGTCTACATTGGTTTAGGCAAAATGTTGGCAATCCAAATTCTGCTTACTTCCCTGTTGTATTTAAGATCAACTCTTACCTTTCCATACAAGTGTGAAAACATTTTCCCTTCACTTCTCTTGTGCTTCCAGGAGTGCTTCTACGAGAAAAAAAAGTGAAAAATTAATATTCCTTTTATGTTTCTAAGGTGATAGCCAAGCAAACTCAATTGTTAGATGAAAGAAAGTAGATATCCCATCATTCTTTTTCCTCTATGGTTTTAGGGGGTGGGTTCTTTGGTTTCAGAAGAAAAGCCAGGGAGTTTTCCCAACTGCATATCTAGTTGATATAAAAGAACCTTTCAAAGCTTTGAACAAAACTCTTGTAAGGGAAGCCAGTATCATTACACCAAACTTTAGATGGTGACTAACAAAACTCAAACTTCTGCTGTTTTTTTAAAAAAAAAAGGTGACAAGCACCTGTGGTTATAAAAATTGGTGTAAATTCAGAATTTTTAAACATTGTCCCTTATGTGTCCTGTTCAAGGCTGCACAGTAGACCAGTATCACACACAAACAGGAATCTGGTTATTCTGATTACCCAGTTTGGGATCTGTTCAGTACATTATGGTTTTCCCCTTGGAAATAGCATGTTAATATTGCTATTTACTCAGTTACACTTTTGGGATACCAAGCTGACAAACATTTTATTTAATAAATAGCTACCATTTGTTAATATTTCATGTAGAACAGTGCAAAACACTTGGGATTAAATGTCAGAGGCATCTTAAACCAGGGCTAAATGAGCACCATAAGCAGAGAGGAAACCTCACAGTCAGGAATATTTACAGTTGCCATCTCCCACCAATAAGTGTGGGAATGTGCTCGTGCATGTCTTGCATTCCTGCTTCTTCTCAGCCTCATTTTAATGTTGTTCTGAGTCATGAATACACAAGTGTAGATACAGCAAAATCAACGTGTGTGAATCACATGAGGTTGCTCTGAGGTACAAGCAATAATGCATACAGGTCTTCTCCCGTTGCAATGACAAAGCAGCACTTAAGGCAGCTCTCACATGAAATATCTTTTTTAAGCTCTGAATGTAGAATCAGGCAATGCCGTATTGGCTAGAATGGAAAATCAGATCCTTGCATGTCAAAACCCGGAATAATTGCATCAGAAAGAAAGGCAGGCTCAGAAGGGCTATTAAGGAAAACAGAAAAGAAGCTTTCTTTTAATTGCTGAAGTGAGATATCCAAATTAATGCAAGAGTACCTCTGTATAATTGAAAACTCTACCACACAGTATAATGTGTGCTAAAACAAAAGGCAATAAAGCATTAAAGTTCATGTGACATTTTAATCAGAAAGCCAAATAAATGCATTAATAAACAGAAGTGATTTAGGCAATTATTTCAGGTTTTAAAAATTAATTTGTTTACCATTACTTCATACTTGAGCTTGTACATTAGCACCAAACACAGTTTTTCTGTATGTCCATGAGAACATACTCAGGGTATTTAAAAGCAGCTGCATTATTTATGAAATATAAACAGAAAGAAATTGCAACATTACAATTTAAATTTGTACCTACAGCCCAGACACCACAGTAAGCTGGAGGAAGGTATAAAATCAGATTTTCTAGACTATGTGAAGCACACCAAGGTCTATATCCAGTGTGGTTCCTTTGAATTCCAGCTGTTGGTGAGGACCCATAAAGGGCCATCACAGCTCTCATCTCCCAGACCATGGGGGATGCTCCAGATACTCCCCTTTGTACTTCTAACATCTGGAAAGGAAACATCCCATTCCCACACCAAATCCACGGACTGCTCATATAATAATTACTGTAATTATTTATTCATTCTGAAATACACTGCTATGAAAGTTGGGACTTACTAACTTGTAGCAAGTAGCTGAAAGAAAGTGCAAAGCTATTTTAGGACATAAAGCACAAAACATTTACTGTTCCTGTATTTCCCCCCCACCCCGAGTCCTTTATATGTCAAGAAATATTTCTTCAAACACAGGAAAGCATTATTCTTAGAAGACATCCCTAGGAAAAGAAAAACTCGTGTTCTCAGACTTGAAGCTAAACCCACAAAAGCCAGAATAAGCTTAAAATATCAGGTTTCATTATTTATTTAGGGGAAATTAGATCTCTAAGCTCACCTACAGCCTCCCACCACTGTCTTAGAAGTGCAGACAAGACAAGATAAGAATAATTCATTTTCCTTTTAAAGATAATGTTAATCCTACTCTATGCACACCTAACAGGACTAAGCGTGGGGAAGAACAAGCAGAGATATGTTTCATTTGTCCTACCCTAAACCAGCAAAATACTTCAGAACACAGAGGTCAGTTAAAGAACAGGTTCCTTATTGGTTGGGATCAGGTCTCTTCTTTTTCTAAACAAGCTTTAAACCCAAGATTCACTATGATAATCAGTTTTCAGAACTTCATTGACAAAGCCTGAAGTCTCAGAAGGCAGACATATTTCTTAAAACCTTAGATCAATAACAAAAATCAGCATTTGTTCAGCTTCAACACAACCTGTTCTACAGCTGTTGTTTATCAGCTCAAACACACTTTCATGAATTTGAATGCAATATCAAAGTATTTGATGTGCTTTAGAGAACAAGGCATTATTGACATTGCCATATATTAGGAATTGAGGGAAAATTGCATACTGATATAGCAGAGTTCTTCCAAAACTGAAGGAATAAGAAACCATTTAAGATTTTATTAGATATCTTCTGGATGTTGGATTACTCAACTAAACAGTGACATAAGGAAAGCATTTCCCAGCTTTGGTGTTTTCTGCCTTCCATTTACTGCAGATGCACATTTTACCAGACAAGACAGTCTCAAAAATTCTCCTGATGAAATCTTAAGCCCAAAGATATCAATGGCAAGTCTTATCTCAATTTCAATACAAACAGATTTCAGTCTTGTTAACTTACTAATGCTTTAACTACTACCATGCAGAGGTATGACATTAATGAAGTGCACAGAATTATAGAATTGTTTGGGTTGGAAGGATTAAAGACCATCTTGTTCCACCCCCTGCTACGGACAGGGACAACTTCCACCATACCAGGTTGCTCCAAGCCCTGTCCAGCCCAGACTTGAAGATGGGGCAGCCACAGCTCCTCTAGCCAACCTGTGCTTTTACCTCACCAACCTCGCAGTAAAAAGGTTTCTTCATAATATCTAATCCAAACCTACTCTCTTTCATGTTTGTATGATTTATTTCCCCAAAAGATAACTTTGCATTAACGAAATTAAAGCTGTTTTCCAACCACCACTGTTACTGCTTCTTTTAAAATCAGGATTAAATGGCAATTACTTAGAAAGAAACACTATGCTTAATTTGCTCATTTGCAGTGCTGCCAAGCAGCACACTAACTAGATACAGTTATCAGCTGAAAAAAACCTTATTAAGCAGAAATAGGAATTAATTATCATTGCCACTCTAGAATCACAGGGTCAACATCCTAAAGTTGAGGACTTTTGCTTGACCTACAGGTGATTGCTCTCAGGGAGTTCAGTCACTGGGGAATGTTTTATTTACCACTTCCATACACTATATGACTAAATAGCATGATTGCAAATCAGGTTAAAATTGCTTATTTATTAGAAGGCCATAACTTTTTGAGTCCAGACCTTACTGCTGCATAATACATAACAACTGTCTGCAACACCAGCAGTCTAAAAACAAACACATAGGGCTGCTGGAGCTCTTTATTTCTGTTGTGCTTGTATGTGCAATAGCAAGCCATGTCTTTAAAAGTTGTCTGTTAAGAGATTTCACAGAGTAGCAGCTACACATTTTTTGAAGAAAGGGAAACAGCTTTGAAGTTTCACACCATTTTTACACCATCCACTCTAGTACAGCCTTTTTTTCTGGGATGCTTACATCATATCTTATTAAAAATGTATCCGAGAACATGCCAGTTACCCAGCTAGACTCGGGAAGGAAGCCTGAGCATACCAGTAAGAAAACCTGTTGCAGTGTCATAGTAGAAGGAAAAACATAGAAGTTATTATTTAATTTCAATTTTACTTGAGATCTACCTTGGCAAAGAAGGAATAGAAAAGCAAAAACTCTACCAAGTGGCCAAAATGCCAATTTAAAGACAAATGAAGCCCAAACATGACAGAACAACAGTTTGATTGTGATTTTTCCCATTGCAGGATAAAGTTACTTATATATGCTGTTGGACTTGCATGCCAAAGACTATCCATACCACAGGCTATATATACATTTCACTTAGCTGTTTAACAGACGATAAAATAATACAGGCCATGCCACACAAGAATTTTTCTCTTATTAGGGTAGACCTTTCCTTATTCTATCATTGTAAAAACCTATGCACAGTGGTAGATTTATCTATGATGTATTTACAAACTACTTATTGTAAATTTGGGAGTCTGTAGGAGGATCCAGTTTCATTAGAACCAAACCAATGAAACAAATCATCCTGATGCTTTGCACTGAGGTGACAACCAGCTCAAAGATAGGAGCACCACCCACACAGCCTGTGCTGTCCTCCCACCATGGAAAGGACTGTGACAGGGAAAAGGTGTCCCGAGACTGAAGCGTCACATGGGCCAACAGCTGAACCATGCTGACTGAAATTAGGATACATGGCCCTGGTAATGCCAATAAAGTTTTAAATATTCTTTTTAATGAAAAGCAAAATGCTTAAGGCCTGACTTTTTCTGGCTGCTTTGGAGTTTAAAGACCGTAGATGACAAATAGTGCTGTGTGGTCTAGGGCAGCTGTCAAGATGCTGTTAAATGGAGCTGATAACAGGGAGCATAAATCTCGTGGCACAGTGCAGTAGTTCAGGATTCTCTATTTTTGTGGATTGTCTTTTTGCAACACAAGACAATGACATGATAACTGTTTCAAAATGAAGCTCGAGACATGGAAATAGGTTTTCTCTCTTCTGCTGTATAAACTGAAGAGATCAAATTTAATGAATGCTCAACTGTGTTTATTCAACCTAAAACTTAACCAAGAAAAAATAAATTAACCATGTTTAACTGTGTTTGGATATCAGTAAATTTCATGATAATAACACTGAATGGGGTGCAGAATGAGCAGGGCTTATGTACCTTTCGAATCCATAAAACAGCTCTTAGGAGCTTGGATTTAAACAAAATAGTTGAGGCTGTCTCCAAGGGAATGAAATGAACAATAGTATTGCCGTTCGTAGTTTGACTTGTCCTTGCTCACATGATGTTCTTGTTCCTCCCTTCCAAACACTGCACAATCTTTGTTGAAAGCCAGAGAGTGTATCTCACAAATATTTGGTCCATATGTAGCTCAAGTTCTCATCCCTAAAAGGAGAATGGGAACTTGAACCGATTTTACTGATATCCTTTACTTGCAAAAAAATCCAAACACATACGTTGGAAAAGGAACAAATCCTCCACAGTATCTGCATTGTTGACCCTGCTTTTGTTTTGGGAGATAGGTTTGAATCTCTTTCTTTTCTTTTTTTTCTTCCAGAAAGTCACTGTGTTGGAATCGACTTCTGAGACATAATTAAAGGTAATAGCTTCAAATCCACTGAAACTCCTAAGTGTTTGCTACATACTCTTAGTTATCCATAACTGAATACGCAGTTAAGATTTTAGTCAATTTGTCTGAAAGTATTTCAGTTCATTGGCTTTATAAAATCTCCTGGGTTCATCATTACATTACATTTGCTGCACACACCCCCCTCATCCCTTTCATTTTCTGGTTAATGCTCAAGCCTATTTCCATGCAAAGGGCTGTTGCTTAAGACACAAACAAAGTGCATCTTGGTTTACTTGCATACATTTACATGCCAATGAAAACCCTCACGTTGAAAACATCTGAGTTAATTTTAGGCATTAAATTTAGCAGGAATATTCATATGAGTAAATATTTTCACAATTGCTTCTGTCCCAGAGGATAGACATGAAATGAAATTTGAAGCCTAATATATTACTTTTTCCTATGAATATAAATTGCATGGAAGTATGCTGCTTGTTCATTCTTTTCCTTTAAAAGGATAGTTAAAATAATGGGATTTATTACAGGGAATCTATCAAGGCACGATTTATGAATGGACATGTAACAATATAAAAAAATCCATGCCTCCTTTGTGTTGGTAATCCATGGTTTTCTCTAAGTCTGAAGTTCAGCCCCTGTAAATCTCACTACACTTTTGAATTTGGATTGGGCAAAGAAGCATCATTTCCTGACAAATTTTATTTCTTTTTTTTTAATTTGTAATGAGACAGCAAATGTAGTAATGTGGTTTTTGTTACTATTCTTGCTTACATGCCTGTGTTTTTTTTCCTTCTGAACCACAAGAATTTTTTGGCATGTCTTAGGCTTAATAAAATAGTAGATAAAAAAATTGCATATTGGAGTATGCATATGGAGCAATGAAGGTATTTGTGATGATGCCCATTATCTGTATTTTAAAGAAGTGAAAAAGGGAAGGACTAATTGTTCACATACTTCTCACACAAACCTATTCCTTCAGTTCAGTTTTAGATCCTCATGGAAATGAACTGAGATTTTTATTCTCAGCATACAGACATGGATGTAGGTTTCAGAATAACGGCTATGGAATTCAAGCCTTTGGGGGTGTGGTGGTGTTTTTTTTTTTTTTTTTTTTTTTTTTTTTTTTTTTTTTTTTCTTTTTTTTTTGTTTTTTTTGTTTTTGTTTGTTTGTTTTGTTTTGTTTTTTTGTTTTTTTTAAGTTCCCATTGTTGATGTAGTTTATGCTGTAATTTGTCCAAGGGATGCAAATGGAATTTATTCTGATGACAGTAAAACCAGCTTCAGTGTGCCCTTTCACCAGCATCCTTCCCAGGCTTTTGTTATTTTGCTATCATGAAGGGGGAGTCATCTACTTTCTGCAGCATCTTAGTTGAAGTGCCTTTTCATGTTAAATCAAATGAAAAGTATTCAATACTTAACTGTTGTTGCAGTTTTGTTACCTGAAGCATTTGCCTGACAAAAAAAATAATCATTGAAATATCCCATAAGGCTTCCTACCATTATCAGCTTGACAGCAGCATGGTGTTTTGATTTAGATTAGTGGCTCACAGTGGCTGCTATTAAAACTTTAGTGTTCCCTGAAAACTGTATTTCAATTACTTTTGTGTGTGTGTGTATGGAGATGAAGGAGCTGGTCCTTCAGAGAAGTTGCCTAATAACTTTGCAGTGAAGAACTTTTATGTTTCAAAGACAAAATAATTCAACTAAGCTGAATAGACCTCGCAAAACGAGGGGGTCTTTATTCCTCACTAAAGTCATTCCCTGAAGCCTTCGCTTGGCATGAAGTAACACAAGTGAGAAACTGGCTCTGATGCCCCTCTCTCATTCTGATGGTGCTGGGGAGCTGCCCCAGGGCTGCAGCAGTGACCTGCCCCAGCACTTGGGACTGCTTCTTAATTAGCTCTGCCTCTGTTTGACCTCAGTTTAGACTCCCCTGAACAGGTTGCATTATGTACATTGTGTTTCTGGCACAATTCCACTAGACCTTCTTGGGGCTTGATTGGGATGTAAAGCAACAACAGGCCAAGCAATTGGGCAGAACAGACCTAAGCAGAAATGTGAATTGTGATCCACTTTCATAGTTTAATGGAGCAGAAACGTTCCCAGTTCCTCCATATGCTGTATTCTCATTTAAAATAATACAAGTGAAAGACAAGGATACATGCACTTTACAAAGATGATTATGAAAACAAGCTGTATCACAAAGCTTGATAGGTACAGTTACCTAAATAATACTTTGTTCCTCACTAATTTTGGCCTGAGTTGATCTGCAGGACTCAGTGAAGGACGTCCCAAAACCTCTCTGGAAGGAACTGCACTGGAAGTGTCTGAGCTGTAGTTTGTTACACAAGTTCTTTATGCATAAGCTTGAGCTTTCTGCAGTATTTTCTTAACAGCAGCTCTGTGCAGACTGTGCTGTGCTGACATGTCTATGTTGCTTCCAGAGCTGAGCTAATTCTGGAAGCTTCTTAGCTATCCTTCCTAGGTATTCAAGTCTGAACTAGTGCACTTCTTGGGCAAGGAGCAGAAGAATCTTCATACCTGGTGCTAAATGAATTGCCTGCAGGCCCTGCTGGTGAAGGGTGATAGCTCTAATGGCTGATGCTTCCCATTTAGATAAATCTTGAAGTCCTGAGCTTCCAGGAAACTGAAAACTGTATCTGAACAAGCTTGGATGTGCTCTTGATAACACAGAGGCAGTAACTTCCTAACAACTGCATAGGTTCAGTAGCTGTAGGTTGAAAATATCACCTTTGGCTTCTGTTCCTTGGACTATAAAGACAAACTACTGACCTATTGTCCTCCTTTGCCCCACACCCCAAACTTACTATCCTCAAGTGTTCAGCACTGAACACTCTTCAAATTGCCATTCAAGTTACCATGTGCAGTTCAAGACAGTCCCATCCTTGCAGGACCGTACAGCTGTGACCCAGTAGTTTCATGGCTAACACAAGACTTATTATGCAGTGGTGCTCCACTTGCAAACATTCTCTACACCCTACAGCAGACTCACCCCGGTTTAAGACAGAGAAATTGCATTCTCTTTCTAAGCATGTTTCCTGTGAGGCTGCACTGTGAGTCCTGTTTTCACTCACAGAAATAAGTAAGCTTGTTAGTAAGTGGAAAATAGTGTCCCAAGTCACATGAGGTACACTCACCTGTGACATAGACAAATTGCTTCTGAAAGATTATTCAGAAAGCTCAGGTAGTAAAGTTACTTTCAAATCATCTGCCCTTTCTTCTTTAGAAAGTCCAGCAGGAAAGTAACGTCAGGGTGGATTTACAAAATCCTCGTTCCAGTAGCAGATGACTTCACTAACTTTTCAATAAAAATGTACTACTCCTTGTTGATCAACCAGTGGCCTTAATTTTAGTGAATATCTTACCCATGTGAAGCTGGTGGAAGATAATACAGGAAGGTAGCTGGAAAAGCTGACTTAGAAAGACCTCCAGCTGCCAGAGCCTTCCCTTTATTTTGCACAGGGAGTATCTGAAGTCACGTACTCAGAGTATCCCCACGGCAAGAATCTGAAGCCATGTGTTTGCCATAGTGCAGGTTTCAACATCAGGAGAGGAAAGCAGGGCTAGCTGGTAGAGTTTAGCAGAAGTTCACTGTGTGTACTGACATCTGTGTTGGATTTCTGGTAAATGAGTGCAAACAGAGTGATTGACAACAAAGGCACCAGTTCTCTGAATGAGGGAAGTGTTTCAAAGAGGATGCTCAGGTATTATTTGCAATAGAAGTACAAGTAATGCCATCAAGTTACCTTAACAGATCCTGTGATACTAGAAACCTCAACCAGGCTCTAAAAATTACTTAATATGAATAAAATATTTATTTTTTTCCTTGTATAATGGATGAACTACCTTAAAAGAGTGCCATGTGAATAAGCCCCTCTAGCTCAACAGCAAAATGCTCAAGTTGTCATCCTGTCTCTGTGGATGAGACATGACTGAATCAGTTCTGCTGAATTCAACCGTAATAACAAAATCATGAGACCTGAGGTTTTCAGTTACACCCAAGAAGGGCTCCCCAGCATATGCAGATTTATTCACTGTGGTAGTACACTCCAGCTTATGCCTGTACAAAGGTGTGATTTGGGCTGTTATCCTCAAATATGGTCCCCAAATCCATTTTTGCAGGATGTGCTCTAAGTACCTGATGTATCCTGTAAAGTAAAAGAAAGGGACATTAAGCTCCATAGTATTATCTGGCATGGACATTAGATGCTATAGGAATGCAAATAGTAATCGAAGACATTGCCTGAGCATATTTCCAATTACAATTTTGAGACCAAGATTACAGAGGAAATTATTTCTTTTTAACTGTCCAGCAAGCACAGATTGAACAGCTGAACAAAGAAACAGTAAATTGTTATCAGCAAGTCCAGCTTAAAAGGTTTAAGGCCTGAGATCTGACTTGTTAGTTATGAAACCAAGGCCAGCTACTCATTGTTTTTTCAGTAAGCATTTCTGGTCAGATCTTACTTAACAAGAAGTCAGTTGAGTTTAAGTTTAGACTTGTCACTTCCATAGTTTCCTTGACTTCTACTCAACTTGAGGGAATTTTGATTTAGAGATCAATCCAAAAACTAAGTATCAACAGTTGAAGAGAAAATGCTTCTCTCTGCACTGCATAAAGGCATCATAACTTACACCCCCTCATTCTTCATTAATATGCAGTTAGACCTTTTATATATCACTTTATTCATTAGCATATAAATTACCACCAATATACTGCATTCCCAGAGCAAAAATAAACCAGTGTGAGGAAAGTAAAAGCTACCACAAAATGCTTAGTATTTTTATATCTATAGCTGCTTCAGTGAATTATAACCCAACAAAATCAAACTGTTGCACTTTGCTTCATTATGTAGAAATGGTGCTGTGATCATTCCCTCACCACTATCAATGTCTCACCATTCGAAATGTCAAAATATTTTATGAAGTGGAACCATTATTTCCTGTTTGGAAAGCAAGCAAATATTTTTGTAAAATATTCTAAATAAAAATTTAAAATCAGTTTAACACTGTTTTACAATGTCACTCAAGCTCCAGACTCTGGCAGTACAGCCAATCCTACAGCAGTCATTCTACTCTGATCATGACTATGAAAGCAAGGATGCTTTTTTAATATGAAGCTGCAAACTCTTTGCTCTTATGAGACACAGGAAAATATCCTATTGCCAGTATTCCTTATAAAAACAGTTTGGACACCTATGTTTTGTGCCAGTTTGGTAAACAAATAAGTTTTCTACTTTGTTAGTACATCTGTGTTCAGAAAGAGAATTTTGATGTTCTAGTCTGGGAGATTAACAGATAAAGTCATGTGATTCTTCCTGCAGTAGTTTAAGAGGATGTTGTCTCATCTGATCATCCTGCAGAAGAGGAAGTGACCCCCCCACTTCAACCAGTTCAATGCAAGGTTGATATTCTTAGTTTGAACCACTTCAGAAAACACATTTAAGTGAGGTGCAAAGCAATGTTCATTGTTTGCTGGTAGCCCTGTCCTGTGTGTGAAGTGGGGTGTGTAGGAAGGGGCAATAACATGGAAAGTCCCTGCAGCAAGGTTGGATAGATATTTTAGTGAGGACACTCTTTGTCACCCAACCTGAGCTCCACTTGGGGCATTTCAGAATCAGGGAAAGCAGAACTTCCAGTTGGTATCTCAAGTCTCCCTGTGGTCTTTTCTGACATACCAGAAGCACAGTGAAATTTCCCTAGGTGTAATGAGGGGAACTTACTTATATTGGACCTTCAGAAATAAGAGATATGAGCAGTAAGAGCATATCCATGTGAATTACAGCATTAACCTGGAAAGCAATTTTTTTTCCCACTCAGGAAAAGAATTGTAGATTGCATACCATAGCTTGATACAAAGTTGTAAGATGCAGTCAACAGCAGTAAATTTTAGTTCAGAAGATGGCTTTATTTTAGCAAATTGCTTTTCAAATCCATGTTTTGTTTCAAATCATATTCCAGTTCTGTGCCTGTGAACACCATTAAGCCCACTTGCCTTTCTGATGGAGTGCTTGGTCAAATTAATGCCTTGAAGCAACATTATCAGCCAGATGCTTTTGCTATCATATGGTGGGCAGTATGGTGCAATTTTTAAAAATATGAGAATGAACTCTGAATTTCTGGTTCAATGGCCAGAATATCATTTGGCTCCAGTGAAAATCCCTGTGGACTACAATAAAATTTTCATTGGTGTGATGCTGTCTTAAAATACAGAACACATTTCATGTTTCAAACCAAATAAATCCTGGCAATTATGCAAAAGATTGTTTCCCAGTTGCATCCGAATTATTTACCTCCTGACTCACCCAAGTGTATGATCTTTCTGTAAAAACATGCACAAACCTTCCTCCTTGCCTCTTTGCAATACACCTGCTCTTTGACTGCCCAACCTTCTTCTGTCCCTGGAAGGTGTTGTGGAATTCATATCAGACTCAGACAAGGCTCATTTGTATTTTCACTCTTCTATTAAGAAAAATTATCCACTCTATTTCTTTAAGCAAGACTAGTGACAAAAATTTAAGAAGCTCCCATGAAGATAACAGCCTATCAGAAAAGATTATTTTATCCTTTTTGCAGCAGTATTAAATCCATATTTTTCCAACCTACAAATCAACTCAGAAATTAGCATTAATTGGTGACTAAAACCCCCCAAATAACCACATCATTAAGCTTGGAACACACCATGTTAAATGTGATTTCTCCAGTGCTCAATTTTCCTCCTTTGGGAAGAGATTACTTAGTGGTCATATCCTAGGTGTTCGGCCCCAAGCCTTCTTACATGCAGAGCAATTAATTTGAGATGATTAATAAATATTTTGACACAACACATGTACAGAAATCAAAAAAGCAGAGAATAAGAAATCCTTTCATTTGATTCATAGTGGGCATGGATAGAATTGGAAATTTAATTTGCTAGAGAAGGAGAAAATTAGTGTTTGCTTTAAAAACTTTAAAACATTATCTGGGAAAACTGGAATAGCTGGGTACTTGATTACTGGTCTAGCTCTACTAGATGGACATGCAGTTTTATTTTCCAAGATTGATATATCGCATTTAGAGGAAGAACACTAAACCCCTGTAGAAAAAAGTTTCAAATCATCAAACAAGACCCAAAATTCAAAGTGCTTTGATCACATTATTTACCAGCCTGTGCAGAGTCAGATCTGTTTGGTCCAAACTGTTCCCATCTGGCTTAGCAGAGACAGCAGCTCCTCTCCAGACTGTGCTCAGGGTTTCAGCTCATCGCTGTCTTTTGTGCTAACAAGAACAGAGCTCGTCCCACCTAACCATGGAACTCTAACAGGAACATCTGGGGAAGCACAAGGTGTCTTGTTAACAGTCTTGCTGCTGCCACATGGAGGAGTTCGAGGAATCCTGGATGGCATGACAGCTTCTCTGATAACAGAATTAATTAGCAAGCTTGATCTAAAGCACTGTTGCTCAGATGGGGTGTCTTCCTACAAAGATCTCTTGGCTTGTCATCATAACTCTTGCTCTCAATGAAAACAGACATATAAAAATATGTGATTAACCATTTTTTGCTCTTTCACTATACCTGTGAAATTTTGGGCAAACTTTGATTGTTATTGAAGATAATGGCTTGAAGCATTTGATTTCAATCTGAAACCTTCTGGCAAGCATGACTTTCTTCCTTCTGTGTTCAGCAGTATTATGGTTGGGGAAATCCAAAAAGCCTTACTTGGCTTCCCTTTTCTTCTATTGTGAAGACTCACCTAAAATCAGCATGATCCATCATATTCTGTTATAAGTCTATGAGGAACATGGAAGTGAATTGCAACACAAAATTTGACAGGCATGCCAAATGAAATTAAAAGTTTGATCTTTAAAAAACCTCATTGAAAAATAGTCTATTGAGATACTCCTTAATGTTTGATTCAGATGTCAGGGGAACAGGTTGCTTAGAAAGCTAGAGAGACCTGACTGTAAAAGACACAGGAGAAACAGTGGAGGGTAAATTGCTAGGGTGCCAGAGGTATTTATGTCACTAAAATTGACCTTTAACCTGATTTTAATTCCTTTAAATTTTATGTCAGATGAAAAATACATTAGTATATGTGAGATAGTTTTGATGCCTGTATTGGAGTGTAGGCAAACACAAAAAATTAACATAAATGACTGCTAAGTTTGTAAAAACCACGTACACAAAAATAATCCTATTTTTGGATGCCTGATAACTATGGGATTCATTGGTATTACTGCACTTGTCTAAATGACCTTGGATACATTAAATTCTGCATCAACAAATCCCTTCACATGAACTGTGGGCACAGCATGAGGCTTTCCAAACCCAACACTCCATACTTTTTGTCTTGTGCCCAAGAAATCCATAGAAAAAACCCCACTTGTAAACCCGACTCATTTCTTGTGTCTTACATGACTATATAAGAAAATTGTTTAAGCATTAGTAAAGTATATTTGAGGTGCTGAGATAAACTTAGCAAACAGTACTTTTAACACTCGGATTTTAGTAGAATCCACAGAGTTTAAAGGTTTATATTAAATATAATTTTTTTCTGATTTTTTTTCACAGTAAGTCCAGGGCATGCTGGCAGAGTTGCAATATGGGATGTTACATGTGGCAAGATATGTGGTATATGGTACCACCAAAAATACTGTGGGAAACATTGAAGTTCCAGCTTTAAAATGGGTCACAAAGCGAATGGGAGCTGATGTTCCTGTCACTGCAGACTGGCTGGTCATGAGTGACTAAATAAATGACTAGAGGGACTCAGAAGCTGCTTTCCAGACAGGTAAGAGTGACCTACTAAATTATTAGTTAAACTGTGCCAATCCACTCTATGGTTTCAGTCACTTCTGTTTCATCATGTTAACTAAAATTGTAATTTCAAATGTTCCCAACATTCTTGTTCAGACCTCTCTTCTGAGCAAGGCACCCTCTTTGGTGCTCCACTGTGAGATGAAGAATTCTTCATTTCTCCCCTTCTTTTTACTGAAATGATTTATCAAGTTGGGTGAGTGAAATTCCATTTCCTCCAACTCTTCCAGAGGTAATGGCAAGGACAATGGCTCTGTAACAGCACTACTGAACTGTAAAAACTGATCACAATGTTGTCTTGAAATGTAATTGCCAACAAAGCCATGAACTCTGCACACCATGGTGTAGAAAGCCAGTGGGCAAAGAGATTAGTGAACTGAGGCCCTGGATGTTAAGAAATTTGTCTTAATTTTTTAAATGTGCTTGAGTTGACTAAGTGGATTTATATAATGCCAAATTTTTATGTGCAATGGATGATAACACCATGTTTTACAGATTAATTCCCTGGAATGTGAACTGAGTTTATAATTGTCTTTATTAATGACCTGCTTGCTTACCTTCATGACCTAGGTTAACACAAAAGTAACATAACTAACTTTGAAGGCAGGAGCCACAACGTCAAGACAGCAGGTCTGAAGTGATAATCACTTTTGAGATGGTTTGCTGTAGAGAGATTTACATGTGGCAGGGTGGCAGCTCCGTCAATGCATGTTGAAACAGGGGGCAACTTTCCATTAAAATTTTGGGGATTTTAGTCAGAGCTGTAGGTGCTTCTATGATATAGTGGATTCACAGTGGAAATTGTAGTGGAAATTCATGAAGCTCAGATGGAAAATAGCAAGCCATGAAGAAAAAAACAAAATCAAAACCCCTAAAAAAATCCACTTGGTGAATTTTTCTAACTTTACAAATTTCACCTTATTAGACTTGTAATAAAAATAGCAGTTTGCATCCTTTTCTGTTTAAGAGATGCATTATTAGCTTCTCAAGATTCTAATTTCAGGTAATTCAATTTTTTTTTCTCAAGAACACTTTTTGTTTTACAAGAGCAGAGCTTTTTGACAGTCTTGTTCAAGACATAATTAGAACAATTAAGTCATTTTAGGTGAACTTCAGCAGCAAAGAATCCTGTAGACTTCAATAGGAGCAGGAACGGCTTTGAACTAAGCTTAGGCATAATTTTTTCTTATTCCTTTGAAGACGCAAATAAAATAATCTCTCTCACGTGGATAGATTTGCTAGTTAATTATCCACAGCATCTGCAGCACAGAATTCAGTCTTATGCCTTTTAAGGTTGGGCAAGGCAAATATCTGGCTGGGCAGTTAAAAAATCGCATCCTTGCTACAAAAATTCTGACATCTGAAACCACCACGAGCCAGGTGCTGGTGTGATTTGGTGAACTTCCATGTGTATTGCAAATTTATTACATATTCATCACCAGTTTATCCCCCTCTGGAATTCCCATTGCAATATGCTTTTGAAAAATCTTGAAATTCTTTTATTTCTTGCTAGAGGTGGCATCCAACATCCTGAGAAAATGTAGAGGGTTTCCTACAATAAAATAGCAAAAATTGTTGTACTTGATATGGAGTTTGAAGGGAAAACTTCTGGCTGGGAACTGTAACTCACCAAGATTTAGCAACACTCAGAAGTAAAACTGGAGTTTTTGCTGTGTAAGAGAGGCTGTCACAATGTCTGTATAGAATGAAAGTGCAAGATTTAAAGGTATTTGTAGTATAATTTCCCTCTATGTGGACAGGTATTTTTTCACAATTACATTTGAATATACATAAATCTGACAGGAATTTCTCCCTTCTGGTCATCTGTGGTGCAATGCTTTTTGGTTCCTTGCTGCTAGGGCTGATACTCAAAGTGAAAGTGCAACAGGCACCACTTTGTCAGTGTTATCTCTGCAGTCCTACTATTGAGATAGAGGCTACTTGGAAAAGGATGATATTTTTCACCATTTTGGGAAGTGTTACCGTACCCTGAGGAAATGCAAACATCCCACACTCAGTTACTTTATTCAAGTGTAATTTAAAACTGGCTCTCAAGCATAATGGGATGTTACAGCCAATATTTATTTTTCTTTCATTAGATAAATAGTATTAAATTGCAATCCTTGAGAAAATTGTACAGACTGTATCACATCTGAATGTGTTTGAGCTTGAGTCTCGCTCAGGCAAATTCTCATCACATTCAAATAACCATCATTATGCAAATAAGAACATTCTCATTGCCAAGCAAGTTTAAAATGGATGTTTGTTTTTTATCATGATGAATTATCTTGCTCCTGGTAGCAGATAGCTACATGCAGCTCAGAAGGGCTGTGCAGGTCTTGGTTGGTCTTCAGATTTCTTTTGCCAGTTGCAAACTGCCTTTTTTGCTAGCTGGGATAGACTCTGATTGTTCTTCTGTCCATGTATGCTGTTTGAAAAACAGCAAAATCAAGCTTTTCTTATCACCAGGGGTTTTGGCTGGTTGATGTTAGTGAATTTGCACATAGCAAATCTTTTGTTGTGAATCAGGCAGTGGCAAACCAAGGCCATTGTCTTCCAGAGGCAGGTCAGCATTTCATACCAGCATATCTATACATACCCTGGGACTGTAAACCCTGGTCAAGGGAGTAATGACCCAAAAACTGTGAAATATGTAGAGTTTGGTACCCAAATGCCAGTGGATACCTCCTTGTGTTGAATAAATGAATATTCTCAGATATAACGCAGCCTCTGCAAAGAGATTTAACAGCTGTGTAAGGTCCTCATGCAGAGTTAGACACTTGCATGTGCTGAAGATTCTGTATGTATAATATTTCAGGACTATTTGTCTCTTTAGTGTAACACAGCCTCTGCTCTGCCCTGTGCTCAGCTACACCTGTAGTGCATGGCAAGGATGTGGTTTGACATCCCTGGGAACTGGCAGCTCTCCCAGCCCATCCAGGTACTCACACACTGATCTCTTATCTCTGGTTACCTCAAAAGTTCTGCTGGTTTGTAAAAAACCTCATCAAGTGTATTGGGCAAAATGTTTATGCTTTGACTCCATCCTGGAACAACTTATTGGAGGTGTTTGATGTTTAAAATGCAATTAATTTGCTCTGCACTTATGCCACAATCTGCACAATAGAATCCTAGTTAGGGCTAAATCTATGCACTGCAACAATTAAAGTGTTGTATAAACAAATACCATGTGGGTCAAAAAGCAAAGGATTGCAGTAACAGCTCCTTTTTTTGTTTGACTCTTTTCTTCACTGTCTACCTGGATCTCAAAAAAAATTTACTTCAGTGACAGGCAATCTAAATATTAGAAATAGGCATTAAATCTCCAATTTGCAGAATACTGACTCCTAGTGTGACTTTTTAGATTTTATTTTGATGTTTCTTGTACTTATTTTCCACAGTACATGAGAACATATTAAATACACCTACTGCAACTATCACTGTTTTAGAAGTACCGTAACAGTTTGGAAATCGTGGTTTCCTTATATAAAATAAGATTATTCTGTGAGAGCCATTTTATTACATCACTAGTGCCTCAAAGTTAAAATTATTATAATTCAGAAAAGTGTAAATAAAAGGCTGAAAAAGCCATCTTCATGTTTTCTCTTTGATGCATGTGTTGTGCAAAAGGAATGGTAGTTGTAATAGGAGTTACAGTATTTAGCCAAAACTTAGGATCAGTATTACCACATTAATTCTTAACACTGAAAAATAAATGGATTGCTATGGAGATGACAGTGTCACAAAGATTTCTGACTTTGTTAGACTGTTACCAGATTCCTCTCTAAACTGGACAGAAAATGACTCACTTTCAATCCAGTTGCAGATATTGCAAATGAAATGCACTGCCTGTTATTGATGACAAACAGAGGTGCAAAGTGAAACATGACACTAGAACTAATACCTGTTGCAGGTCATACTTTTTGCAGGTGATGGTCCATTTAACTTAAGAAATAGTAGTTCTGTGAAATCAGAAGAAATAAATCTATTAGAATCCCAACTTTTTTACATGATACTGGATTCACTATAAATTCACCAGTGCCATCTATATCTAAACCTATAAATCCACAGGTTCTTCACTCAGAGAAAATGTCTAAAACCTATCACATATTAAATGATTTTTCATTTTTACTTCTATGATATTTAGAAGACAAAATGTCTGCAGCAGAAATAATTCTCTCTGTCCTAGCTTTACAAAATTTGGTTAATGCAATGAACAATAAATAAAAAACCCAATCCTCTCATATTTGGATATTTCCAGGCCCTTTCTGTTCTCTTCTCTTGGTTTTTCTGCTGAGCATACTGAGGATTAAGAATTTAAAATAAATAGCTGGAAAAGAAATGCTTCATTCTCTGCAGGGACCTCAGGGAACATGTTAGTGAGCTGAAGGCCAAGTATGCTTGTTGTGGTAACAGCATTGCTCTTATTTATATTTACACTTATTGCTATAGCTTCTGTAAATTAAAAATGCCACCAAACTACTTGAAAATATAATCTATAAATAGTTACTTTATGCATACTGTCTCAATTCCAGTTCAGTTAAGCAAATAGATTTTTCATCCTCTAGTCTAACAGCTTATCCTATGAAGTTGTGTCTGCATGCAAGTGTGTGCTACAGGCCAAAATCTGCTTTCATTTATATCTTTCTAAGATTGCTATCTCAAAAGAAGTTGAAGAGGATGTTTTCTATGACCAGCTTCTATCCCTAGCCATTTTTGTTTGATACTGAAATAACCACAGTTCCTAAGCATAGTTGATTATAAGCACTTGTTAGGGTGATTTATTTATTAAAAGACCGATTTATGTGTATTCTTTTATATATGTTTTGATTTCTTTGAAACAGATTCTTTCAGCAGAGCAGTTAAATGTCCCTCAGATTTCTGAATGAATAGAAGATTTGTTTTAGAGTAGATCTTCAAAGATATATGAAATCAAGAGATTTGAAATGCTTTTCTAATCATTAAGGGGCAGGGTGGTGTTGACAATTTAGGGTTTTTCTCTTTGAAAAAATAGAAGAAAACATCTATGACATGAGGATTCTTATAACTACTGAATACAAGAGGGGAAAGTCTTGGAAGGAATGTTACATTTTTTAAAGCCTTTTCTAATAGCATTGAATTGGAACTGCTTGCTCCCATCAACCATGGAGCAGATAATCAAATTTGTACTTTTAACACAGAGCTAAATCCTGGAGTGCTCAAATTTGCTTTGTTTTGGAAGGATCAAAGATCTGCCTGAGTTTTTCTATGCAGTGTGCTGTCTGGTTTCACTTTGATTCAATTAGGAAATAGATGATAAGCTTTTACAACACTCGAGGGGTCACTTGGATGGAGTTAATGAAGAAACAAAAGGTGTAATAAGGCAGTGCTCTTCTCTGGGTGACTGCTGGTTCAAGGAGGGGGGCAGCTCTATTAGGAGCAGATGAAGGGGAAGGAAAACATTCATCAAGTCTGCCCCAACCATTTATTGACATGCAGTCTTAGTGTACATGAAAAAGCTGCCATAAATGCTTACTGGAATGAAACAATCCAGATTTAAAATTCGTAATTCTTTCTGCTTGGGCTTGGAAAAATAACTTAATGACAAGAAACTGTTGCAGAGTGTAGTTTTTTTTTAAAAAGCACACTTGGATCTCAAAAGTATATTCGGAGTAGGATGCTGAGCAGATCTAACTCCTGTTTATGTCCAATGAAACTTTGTATTAAAAAAAGATATGTGCAATAGCTCATCTTGCAGGAGAAGGGATGTATATACATATGCCATGATGTTTTGCATAAGGCAAGAATGTACAGTCACATCTTAAAAGGGAAAAAAAGAACATGCTGGATAAATAAGATTTTATTTTTGTTTTGTTTTATTTTTAACTAGGGCACGTGGTATTCTATTGCAAGACTTGTTTGGACCTTTTGTGTGTGTTGGTTTTTTGTTTGCCTGTGGGGTTTTTTTGTTTGTGTTTTGTTTGTTTCCACTACTGGCAATTTTAGAAGCTTGGGGTATTTTCTGAACATAAAAGAAAAACTACATTGAAAACCAGTCCAGTTTTGCCTCCACAGCCAATTTTTCAGAGGGACCAACAGTGTTAAGGGAAAAGAAACAACTATTTTAGAAAATGTTGCTGCACCACTAAGGTGCAATAATTGAGCTATAGCCTCTTTCTCTTCATAGAGTTGATTTCAGCTTTGAAAGTTCTGTAAATATTTGCCCAGTTTCACCAGTTTATGGATTTCACTCTATGGCTCTTTACACAGAGGAAATTGAGCTCCATGACTGGGCTTTAAAAAAAAAAAAATTAGAAAGGGAACTGTGGAATTAATGAGAGATGTTGAAGGGCCAGTTAGACCTGATCAGGTTTAATTAGGTAAGAACATACTCTATCTTTGCCAAGATACGGAGTAAGGAAGTGCTGGGAGTGGGGAACTCCTGAAATGCCTCTGTGCTCTGCCTTGTGCAGAGCAGTGGGCAGAGCCCTGCAGCAGAGGCAAGGTGAGCTGGAGCCCCTGCACCCTCTGCACACTTTCCTTGGCAAGGCACCACCTACTCTGCATCTGATTTTACCTGGGATGGACTCTGACAATTCCCCAGCTAGAGATCCCATGGCGGGCAGAGGCTCCTGTCACACCATTGCCTTTGGCACTAAAACACATCCCTGTCTGCCGTAGTCTGGGTTTAAAGTTATTTTTCCTTTGGCTCATATGAAGATTGTTAATTCCTATAATGCAACTGCTGTTTATCTAATGTAGGGAAATAATTTATTTATTGACAGAACATTTAATTGAATAGCTGAGCTGCCTAATGTGCACAGAGTACGTCATTTGTGTCCTTAAATGACAATTAATTTCTTTATTGTCATCTTTTTAACTTGATGGAATGGATGTGTTTGTTAACTGTTTATGCTGTTTGGTGTACTTCGTTCTTTTGATAGGCTAATAACCCACTTTGCTGAGGAGTGCACAGCTTTAATTTCTGTCATTAACTACAATGACATGAGAAAGAAATCAAGTTGTGACACTGGGTGACATAAATAGTCCATTTTCCTGATCAGGCCATTTGCAAAGTTTAGCATAATCTAAACTACTGGGTTGTGGTTTAATATTTAATCCAGTGATGTTTATACCAGACTCCATGAACAGGACCAATACTTGTTTCCCAGGCTTTAATTCTGGCTAAGCACAATTCCTCTTAGTGTCCTGCAGCAGCAGAGTTATTACAACTCTACAGCACATGCTTCAGTTAAAATGTTGTACCAAGCTCACAGAGAGAGAGTAAACCAAATAAATGAAAGGGAAATCAGCTGCTCTTAAATAAAATAAGAATTGCAAAAGGATGTAGCTTACCTTGTGAGCTCCATTTCATAATGACAGCTGGTTTATTGCACCTTTTACAGAGCATGTGTTTAATCAATATAAAACTCTAATAATGTAACAAGATCCTGCAATGTTTTCTGGCAAGTACTTGTAAATTTTTCTGGAATACTACTTGTTAAACAAAGATTAAATGTGGCTATTAAAAGCTAGCAATAATGTTCCAGGAGGAGAGCTTTATTTCTACCCATGAAATGGGTACTGGGAGAGGATTGTTAGGCTCTGTAAACTTAAAAAAATGAGCTGGTGACAGAATAGCTATTACTTTATGTAAATAGTCCAAGAAGCAAAGTTGCACTTGCTTTGGACTACATGACTACAAGATTCTCAGCAATACAGAAAGCAGATAAAATTGTATGAATTGCATTAATTACATGTCTTAATTGATGCTGTTTGATGAAATCACCTCAATCTGCATTGCTGAGACTTTTACTTACACAGTAATGGTGGCACTAGCCTGAATATTGTCAGTTTAAGCTTCTGAGTATAAAACAACTTGAAATGATGCTGGACATAACTGAAGTTTTAAATTTCTGTCTAAATCAATGAGTGCCATATTACATCCTTACTCCCACTGATGATCAGCTATGCATAGAAAATCTTTCTGACCTGCATGTAACCAACTGTATGAGCTGATGTTCATTATAGAAGAAGAGAGTTCACATTTTTGACCTTCCAACAAGAGTTAGAAGGTTTCAATGCTGCAGAATATCTCCTTAATCCTTAAAAAATGCTAAGAACATGCCCCAAGCTTATATTTCTTTTAGGAAAGAAAGTGAAGCTGATGCCCATAAGCACAAAGATCATCTGCATGATAAAAATTGAGCATCTCAGAAATTTGAAGTCAGCAGTTAATCTTGTGGTTGAAACATAAGCCTATGGAATAGAAAAAAAACATCTCCTGGGTTTTCCCTGACAGGTTTTGTGGATCAGACCCCATAAAGAGCCTGATTTTGCTGAGGTTTGAGGGGTCTGACACCCACATCTCCAGCTATAGGCTGCTCCTCCCTTTGAAGGTAAGACATAGCACAACAAAGAATGAAAAGTACATGGGCTTGGAAGGAGAGGACTCAAAATAGAGCTGAACTGTCCTGTAGTGGTTGTACCACCTGACTGAGAATAACTCTTATCTAATTCTGTTGAGTGTTGAATATGAAATTAACCTGGGAAAAAGACTCCTTATTCCCTATTCCCTCCCAGGTGAGTGCCTTAACTAGTAGATTTAAGAGTCACTGCTTCTGGTAGAGACTCCTGATAGAAAAATGTGATTTTAAATTGCTGCTGAAGACCATTCCAGACTTGCTCAGGCAAGATCTAGATGTTTACTGCATGTTGCCAGTTATGTAATTCAGTGTTAAATCTAGATTTATGTGATTTTGAGATAAAGATTACATTTGCTCTAATCCTGGGATAATCCTTGCTTATTTTTGGAGATCCTTGAAAACAAAGTCTGTGACAAGATCTATACATAAGTATTCTTACAAACTTAAGATGATCAATTAACAGCAACTCTCTTTTTTTTGGCCATTCTCCTGGCCAAATAAAGTCTTTTGATGCTCATCCAAAGATGTAAGAGATTGCATTTTTGTCCTTGTGCAAATCGCAAGTCAGACTTTTGAAGTTAATCATGGTTTAATGATATAAACCAATATGAGTTAGATGAGAATCAGGTGGGGTGCTTAAACCTAAGTAATGAAAGACTTCTCTCTTCAAACTCACCAACTAATTTCTTTGTAAAACCATGAAATCATGAGTTTGGGAAATAAACCATTTCAGAAACACAGTATTTTATTTATGCTCCTTCACCTTTTTATATCAAAAATATCTATAATGACTCTAATACCTATCTTTCAATGTTTTCAGAGCTGGTGGCCATCAATGTATATTTACTCTTGAAGTACCTTTTCCTCCATGTTCATCCCTTTGCACTCAATGCTTACAGGCATCACACTGGTCAGGGAAACATAGATGGAACCATATTTTATTATTTTCATATAAAAATCTCTCATGAGATTCGGTCAGTTTAACTGAAATCTTATTTTGGAATGATACCAGGAAAAACAAATGAAGCTACAGTGATGAAATGTTTCTGTCTTTCAGTTTGTAATGGCTTCATTTTTATACTTCATTTTAATCTCTGTTATAAAAGTTGATCCAGAAAGAAAATATTTTTACAGAGTAAAATCCTTTGTGAAATTGAACTTGTCATCTGCCTAGTGTTAGTGCTCATATAAAGCTAATTGGAGAGATGAGAATGTGACACTATAGACTTTCTAAAAACCTTTGAAGATTAGACATAAGTCAGAAAATCCATGGTTTGCTCTGGACTGTACTGCAGCCCTCGGTGTTGTGTTATTTCATTTCCCATTCTGATAGAAATTTCCATCTTCTTAAGATGCAGCAATAAGAAGCTGTCATATTTATTTGTAAGCTGTTGTGAGATGCTGAGGTAGGAAATGCTATCAGTTGAATGCAAAGCATTTGTACTGAATGTAAATGATAGTAATGACCATGACTCAGGGTTCCTGGGAGCATTAGCTCCACAGAAGATGTTTGCTTCTCTTCATTAACCTCGGGAAAAACTAGTTGTTAATGACCTCAGGCTCCCTGAGCTATGAGTTTGCCCTCAGTAGACTCGGAGCTGTTGCTAAGAACTTTGTGATATTTTTCAGAGACTTTTATTTTGTGCTAATATTAAAGCATCATTGGGCATTTTAATGGAGTTAAGACCCTCACATGGTAAAGTGAATCAAGGTTTCAGAGAAAGTAATCTATATTATATTAAAATTAGATGCTTCTGAGCCTAAGGGATCAGTGGGCTACAGGTGAGACCCTATGAACTTTTGCAGTGGGGGACTGGAGAGCAGCTGGTTTGAAGAGCAAAGGCAAGGCTCTTACATCCAGGAGAGAGGCCTGTGGAGAGCAGAAAGCAGAAATCAATTAAACTTCAAGCAGCTCCTGTCAGTAATGGCTGGCCCAGCTGGAGCAAAAGTGACTTGAAAGGTGACAGCATTCAGTTTAGGACTCCCAAGAACACAGTGAACATAAAACAGTGTTGCCAGTGATGGCACTTCACAGAAAGGTTTAATCTTCACTTGGTCACTGTGTTGACCTTGAGTTTAGGCATCCCTTACTGGTCTTGTACAGGTTGAAATGGGATAGGTAATGGATAGGATATCCTTTTGGATAGCTACAGCCTCATATTCCAAAATAGAAAAATGTACTCAGGGTTTGGGGGGCTAAAGTAGTCACTGATACCTTTCAGTGTTAGGAGAATAGAACCAATTTTTTTTTTTTTGGTAGTTTACGTGACAGCAAATGCTACAGTTTTCACTGTGAGTGACAGCCCAAATCATGAAAACAGAAGGTCAGTGGAAGAAGGGAATGAGCAGATGCCAATATACGGTAGGATTAACATTGTTCAGCCCAATGGATGAATATTCAGTGCTCTCCCTATGCATTCTCTCTAGTGCACTGTAGCTGGATGGCAGCCTCTAATTAAAACCCAACAGACTGTTTCCAAAACATATATCTGTTGACTGATACTTAATTGATTATTTGGAAACTTTTTGTTTATATATGAGAGACTTTCTCTGAGAAAGACTTTTTTCCTGGGGAATAATGCAACCAAACTATTTTGGAGGAAAGAGGGTCAAGCTAATTTATCTCTGTTCTGGTTTGTGCTTTTCTAAGTTGGCCTGACATTAATCTGTGTTCTCTGGTGCCTGAAGAAGTGACAGACACTGAGTCCTTCCTTTGCCTGTGCTGTCTCAGCCAGCCTCCATGGCAGGACTGTTGCTCCCGTGACACACTAGAGAGCAGTATCAACTCAGTTCATTGGATTTAAACGTTTGCATTCCATTTTCCCAGAAGAAACTGAAAGAGAAATTCACTTCCCCCATAGGGGTTTTAATGGGCTCTCGGAGTTGCTGTGCAGTTTTTATTCAAAAAAACAAGTGTAAGAGTCAACAAACTTGTGCCTCTTCTGTGGCTTCAGGACAGCTAATTAGAACAGCAGCTCCCTTCAGGTGATATTTTAAGCATTGTTCCTGAGAAACCTGGTTTAGAATCAAGTCATAAAAAAAAAAAAAATAAATAAAAATCAAGCTTCTTAATTTCCTAAACCATTTTATTCTCTCCCTTTACTTTTTCTTGCAGTTTTGCTACTGTAAATTCCTTGCAGCTTCTAATCCCTCAGCTTTCCAATTCTGCATGTAAATTTGTCTCTTTTTCACAGAATCTTGTTTGCAAAGTTGTTTTGGTTTTGTCACACGTTCATGGAGTTAGTGTAATTTTCCCTTCCCCAATTTCCTTCTCCAGCAGCTCCAACTGCAAGGACAGCCAATGTTTACAGTGAGAAGGTTAAAATATTCTAGATATCTTCAGTTGCTTCCTCCCGTTTACTGACTCTGCAGTTTCAATATAAAATCTACTATAATGTGGAAACAGTTTGCAATATACTGTAAGGGCTTCCTACCATATGCTCTCCCATCTGTGATAAGAATGAGAGTTTTGGAAAAAAAGGCACAAATTTCAGTGTGACTGGAGTTGAACTGTGTGCAATTTCTGCCTGCTTTAAGGAAGTCTTGAAAAGTAAATATGTGTATTATACGCGTCATGAAATCTTCTACCTCCTGTTCATTCCACATTGCTGATCAAGCATTTTCTGTCTAAAAAGTAATGGTTAAGATCCCTGGAGAATTAGTGGAACTGAATATGTCTCAGTAATGTTTGCAGACACTTCAATTGATTGCAGGGAGTTTTAGACCCTCAGTGCCGGCTGACACTTTGAAGAGGGCACATATACCTTTGCTGTAAAGATTAACCACAACAAGACATTAAACTTAAATTCAAATATCATCATAACTCCTTTAAGACCTTCTGCAAACCTGCTCGCCTTGGTTACTTGTGGTATTTCTAGTCTAAGGGAGCCTAGACCAGTAGCTGAGGTATGTGGGTCTGTACTGTACCCCAAACAAACAAAAACCACACAGAAGAAGGGGAAAAGAGGAACTGTTTAATTTAAAGTATCTTTATGGAAATTACTTAAAAAGATCTTGCCTCTTGATGTGTCTGATATTTCTATCTCTTATTGTACTGGAAGAATGAAATCAGCCAACCTAGATTTGGTGTTAAAAGGTACACTGTCAATTTGGCTTCATGTAACTACTCCCTTTGCTGCATTTGATCTCCCATTCATAAATAGCTTATAGTCAATAAATTATTAACCTCTAATAACATGACATGGATAAAACAGTAAAAGAGGTAATAAGCACTTTACTGTTGGGTAATTACTTATAAGCAGATAACAGAATCCATCAGACATAACAATTGTTTATCCTTTATTAAAAGTCTAATTATTAGACTTACGCTTTATAGACCAACCCTTAATATACATTGTGATCTAAAATATGTAGAATTTGGTATGCAGACAAAATATTTCAGAAAAATATTGCCAATATTTTGGGCAACAACAATTTTTCAAAAGCCAGTAGAGATCCAGAAGGGAAACAGACAAATATTCTCTGTCCTTCAAAACAGCATTTGCTTAGCTAATTTAAGTAATCCCATGATTTTTGCAACTATATTAAGTAATACAGTCAGTCAACATGTTTAAAGGGACTCTACTTAGACTATTGCTTGACACCTAGAAATGGAAAACTTCTAAAAGTTTTACCTTTTTTTTAACGCTTTTGCTTTACTGTTTCCTCATCTTCACACTTCTGGCTGCCCTTTTCTTCGGTAAAATTTTAATATTTAGATTATATAACTGTTTCAGATGCCAAAACTTGTTTCATTTTAGAGGAGAAAATAGTGCCTCCTGTAATGAGCCTCAATGACCAACTGTAGCACTAGGGGTCACTGGCACTCCATCCTTAGCAAGAGTCTGGTGACAAACATTCTTGGGTTTTGTTACAGGAACAAGCCTATTTTCCTGTGAATTTTAGTAATATTTGTACTGCTAAACAGGCAACTGTTTTAAGGTCTACTGTATACACACCATATGTGTTTACAAAGATATGTTTATGGAAGATCACAAACTATTCAGGATTAGTATTCTTTGTGTCTTTGGGTTTCTCATTCCTACCAAATTCTTGGGCTGTATTATGTTCTTTTTGTGTGTTTCAGACTAACCTACAGTCAACCTATAAAATGTCCTATCCATATTTCACTGGGTCTTGGAAACTGCATAACTCAGAAACCCAACTCACAGTGGCACCAAAAGGCTCTCCCTGCAAGGTTTTTGCAGCACTGGACTTTGTTTCTAAGAGATGTTGGGCACAGAACATGAGCTGGTTCTCAGAAAGAGTTCTGATCACTGAAGAGCTGACCTTTTCAGTTGATAAAGCAGGAAACTTGCATTTTTTTAAGCCTGTTTAACAAAACTGCTGTATTTCCACTATTTTTCCCTATTGAAAATGAACATCTAAATGATGAATTAAAAAACATGTCAAGGTTTTCCAAAAAAAGAGAGGAACCTGGCAGTACATGCAGGCAAATATTTTCATTGTCTCCATAGCAATTTTAAATGGACTTTGCCCTCTTTGATTGTAAGGGATCACCTCAACTTGTCTTTTGTTACATCTCAGATCAGCCACGGCCACATCCTCTGCTCTGTTATTTCACATTATCTGCTCTTGCCAACCAGCCATTCTCCAATTACTCCACTGGGAATGTTACCAGATTTCAGTCTGGACAGTGTTGCCTGTGAGCACTTCCATTCCAGGCATTTAGGGCACTTCACGTGTTGGAACTTGGCAAGTCCTGGTACCAACACCCAGCAGTTCTGTGCTGTGGAGGCTTGAGTTCAACCCAACCAGGAAGAGGGAATTTGGTTTGTACCTATCAATTATCTCACTATATATATATTTCTTCCTATAGTGGTTTTTTTCCCTGATGTGCCCACATATTTGTTAGTTTATTTACTGAGCTTTTATTCAAGTTGGCCTCTCCATCTTAAAAGATTTGCTCCTTATAAATCACTGGACCTTATTGTACTGTGAGTACAGTAACTTGCAGCCAAAGCAGCTTTTAAAATCTTACCTTCAGATGAAACAGGTTAATATATTAGTTCATTAATTCAAATGAAAAAGACCCCTTAGATACACTTTTTGCCTATTAGAGTGCTGCTGATGTGGCTGATAAGAGACTAACTCTGTTGCAATAAGGTTCTTTGTCATTTTTAGAACTCATTTGGAACTAAGATATTTCTGAGTTTTCATTGGAAACCAGTAAAGGAGAGTGAAAATTCTGACTGACATCATCTACTTTTTCAGCTCTTGAGAACTGACAGCAAGCCCAGCAACATAAAGTAGACTGATAGGAATACTATTCCCACTAAGGTTAGTGTTTGATCATTAAGGAGATAGACACTCCAAGGGCATTACCATGGACAGGAGAACTACAAGCTGTCAAATAGATTTTTATTTCAGTCTGGTGAAGATTTTTAACTGAATCTGTTTTTCTCATAACACAGAATTATAAGCAAATCAAGTGATTTTATTCTTTATTTTCCTCTACGGTATGAATGAGCAGATGAGAAATTAGTTTTCAACAAATTAACAAATGCTTCATTTTGCTGTCATTGAAACAAAAATCTAAGTGATGGCTAACGTCAAGAAAGCATAAACTCCAGAAATTAAAATGAAACAGAAGAGCGTGACTCAGTTTGGTCTTTGTGGCATCTCCCATTATGTTGTTCTGATTTTCCTATTATTTCTGTGGAAGCATCACAAAGAGACTCAGCTGCTGACTGTGACCCAGCTGGCCAAGATGTAGAGTACACACGGATCAGAAGGAAGTCCCTTCCCCAAAGACTCTGCATTGCCCAAACAGAGGGAAAAGACCACACATACATGTGATGAAGAAATGTGAGATAGAAATGTGAAACAGCAGCGGATCAGCTTGTATTTTGCCTTCTGAATGGCAGTCACAGCACACCTGCTGCTTCATCACTGCTTCATGTTTTGAAGACAACACATTAAATTGTGTCAAATTGCTGGGAGGTCAAACTGATCATGCTGATTCCTTTTCATCTTCTGAATCTACGACTTTAATTGCTCTTCATTTTGGTTGTTGTGAAGTAACAAACCCAGATAATCCATTTTGATGCCCTCTGTGCAATCCTCAAGCGAAGGAGAAAAAAATGGGAATAAAAAATAGGAGTAAAAGTCTGTCTCTCAAAAAATCAATGCCAAAGCATGCACTGGCTTCAACAGCACCAGGATTTTTCTCTCAGAGTTTAATTGAAAGTGAAAAATTTTTTTGGAGAAAAATGTGTAACTGCTCAGTTTAAAAGACTCAGTAATATGCCTGGCTTTTCCAGGTCCGTGAGCACTGAGAGACAATTGTTAAATGCAATTGGCTTCTGGAATGAATTGTTTGCTTTCAGAGTAATAGACTTATTCTGTATTTCCAAGTCTTTATATATTTACTTACTTTATATATATGAGTGTGAGATATTGGGCAGAAGGACATCACCTGGCTACAGTCTCTTCTCTAGTCTGCTGTCCTTTGCCATGTCAATAGGGTTTCCCCCAGCCTTGCACTTCTAGCCTCTCAAAGAAGGAATATTGCTGCTTCAAAAAACCCAACCTCAAACAAAAATGGGAATTGATAAACTGATCAGAACAATTAGCAATTTTAATTACATAAGGTGTACTACATATATCATCTGATACATCACATTGAAGATGAAACAAGAAGTCTCAGAGTGAGGATGGATTTTCTCATTAGCTTGTTGGATGCGGGTTAATCAGTTTTCTGCCTTTACCATTAGCCACAGGCTGTGGGGATGCAGGTCTCTTAATTCTCTCTTGTGTTTTCCTAAAGTCAGTTCTTCCTTCACAATTAGGTGTGTTAATCACCCAGAGAAGATGAGGCATATTTGCCAAAACAACATATTGCCAGTGAAACAGGATGATGTTCTTTCATTACTGACTTGTATGAATTGATGTGATTTTCCATGAGTGGTGGATAGGAAAGTTTTTCATCACAAAAGCATGAGCCAAGATAGAGTTTGTGCAGCTGAAGTGCCATCACCTGCACTCGTAGGAAGAAACTAGAATTGGGACTCTCACTCTGCAGAGTGAAATTTGACAAGTGGCACAACCTTCAGCTGTTACTTTGGTGAAATACCCACCAAAGGAAAGGGATGATTATTTCTGTGCAGGGCACACACAAGGAATGGGTGCACCTGCTCATTTCTGAAGGGACTGAAGGCAATAGTTTATTCAGAAGTTAGTTGGTTTCAAGAAAAGCTGGAGACCAGATCTGGTTCATGGGGATAGCAGTCTGCAGAGGGCTATGGAGTGAAAGGGTATTGATGCATAAAATTTAATTACTAGTTAGTGACCTTTCAGAGGGACTTAAAAAACATTAAGGAAAAAGTAATAGCTTATTTTTTTTTTTCTTTCACAAGACCAAATTTGAAAATTAATCTGTTCAGTGAGTAGTATCATCTTAGATAAAGGATACTAGGTTCCATGGTTTCCATATTTGTGCTGAAAAACGAAGTGCCTGCTTCCAAGTCTGCTGTTACAACAACAACATTGCATAATATGAAGATAAAACCTTAATTGTATAAATATAATATTAATATACTGTAGAAGAGAAGATAATCTAAGTTTGGGGTTTTTTTAAATTATTATTCCAAAAAATGTTCCTCAAAAAAATGTTGATAACAAAATCACTCACACCTGTATCTGGAAAGAAAGCTCTTCCTTTGCACTTTTCACATGTTTTGTAGACTTCTTTCTGAAGCTTCTTCACCAGAATACAGATTAACCAGTATGTTATGCTGGTATATTTCACTCTGCTACTGAAGGAAGTTGGGCATTGACTCCTTCCTCCAGAGGATGATTGTTTTGTCTTGGATAGAGTGTTATTTTATAATAATTCTCCTAAGTTGGACAACACTGCAAGGTTTTGGCCACAACATATGTCAATAACCATTCCTTATCTTCTTCTAGATAGTGGATGTTCTGGTGGTACATTTATGTCGCAGGTATAATGCCAGTTCTAGAGGTGTGCTCACTTCAGGGCTGGGGAACCTCTCTGGGACTGTTAATCTTCCTAAAACTGATGTGAACTTCTAAAACAAATTCACAACCTCACACAAACTGCAGCCTCTTCTCACTGTATGGTCGGTCCTGTATTTTTCAGTGGCGGCAAACAGAAAGTGTACAAAGTTTATTTTGATAGACTGTTTTACAGCTTCAGCATTGTGGATCTTAATATACAAATTAATGTTTTTATTGCTCCCAAACATGTACTCCACAAAGGGACAAAATGACTGTTAAGTTCTTGTAGCTACTTTGTTTTGTTTTGGCTGCAGCAAATTGCATTTTGCTGCGATTTTATCTGCCAAGGGTAGTATAAATCCCCTTATTAAGCTTGACCAAATGGTTGGGTTAGTATTGATACCTTCTGATATGAAAAACCTGAGGTTGGTTATTTTCCCCCAGCAATTCTGAACACTATTTAGACCAAATGTAGGTATTTTCCCTGCTGGTTTTGCAATATGTAGAAAGCATTTCACAACACAGCCTTCACATCATTTCCCTATACCAGCTGCACCACACTTGGTTTGGCTCAGGTCTGTTCCAGTGGCATGGGGAGTGCTGAACACACGATAAATTGGGATGAGGGAAGGAGCCAAAACCTCCTCACGTGCAGCAGAGCACACAAGCCAACCCATTGCCTTCGGGCAGCCGGGGCGATGCGGTCTGTTTGGATGGTGGGAGCAGCGAGGCTTGTGCCTGCCCGGGGGCATCCCTGCGAGCAGCTTTGGGGATGCTGCTGGAACGTCCCTCGGGACCGGCGCCGCGGGGATGCGCTCCCTGCCCGCACCCTCGGAGCCGGCTCTGTCCTGCCCTGCGGGGTGAACCACGACCGGGCACCTATCCCCGCGAGCGCCGGGGCCAGAGGGACCGAGATGCCGGGAATGGGGGGAAAAGGGGCCGGGAATGGGCCGGTCCGGGCATCCCCGCTCCGCCCTGCTCCTCCCCCGCTCCGCGCCCGCTGCTCGGGGATTGGGGCTGCCTTGCCGCCCGGGGTGAGGCGGGGCTTGGCTCCGTCCTTATTTATTTATTTGTTTCCCTCCTCTTTTTTTGGTTATTTTTTTTT